>PVLD010002328.1:0-169027 GCA_004027595.1 Dinomys branickii | reverse complement strand
TGATAAGGTTGGCTAGGGGTTTATCAATTTTATTTATTCTTTCGAAGAACCAACTCTTTGATTCACTAATTTTTTGTAGAGTTTTCTTCATCTCAATTGCATTAATTTCTGCCCTGAGTTTTATAATCTCCTCCCTTCTTTGGGCTCTTGGTTTGGCTTGTTGCTCTTTTTCTAAGAGTTTGAGGTGTAGCATTAGGCTATTTATTTGCTCTCTTTCTGTTTTTCTTCTATACGAGTTCATTGCTATAAATTTCCCTCTGAAGATTGCTTTCATTGCATCCCACAGATTCTGGTAGGTTGTACTTGCATTTTCATTTATTTGTAGGTATTTTTTAATTTCTTCTTTAACTTCTTGTGTGACCCATTGGTTATTCAGGAGGTTGTTGTCTAATTTCCAAGTGTTTATGCAGTTTTTGGAGTTCTCTTTGTCATTAATTTCCAATTTCATTGCACTGTGGTCCGATAATAAGCATGGGATAATTTCAATTCTTTTGCATTTAGGTAGATATGCTCTATGGGCTAGAATGTGGTCTATTTTAGAGAAAGACCCATGTGCAGCTGAGAAAAATGTGTATTCTGATGTTACGTGGTGGAACACTCTGTATAGATCTACTAAGTCCATTTGTTCACACTTTTGGTTCAGGTCTGTTATTTCTTTGCTGAGTTTCTGTCCAGTTGACCTGTCTCTTTGTGTCAGAGGGGTGTTTAGGTCCCCTATTACTATAGTGTTATTAGTTATTTGATTTTTCACGTCTGTTAAGATTTGACTTGCAAAGTTAGGTGCTCTATTGTTTGGTGCATAAATGTTTAGGATTGTTACCTCTTCCTCTTGCAGCTTTCCCCTAGCTAGTATGTAATGGCCTTCTTTATCTCTTTTGATTGTTTTTGGTTTGAAGTTTACATTGTCTGCAAACATAATAGCTACCCCTGCTTTTTTCTGGGGACCTGTTGCATGGAGAATTATTTTCCAACCTTTAACTTTCAACCTGTGTATTTCCTTTTGAGTAAAATGTGTTTCCTGTATACTGCATATCGTTGGACTCTTTTCCTTAATCCACTCTTCCAATCTTTTCCTTTTGACTTGTGAATTGAGGCCATTTACATTAATGGTTATATGTTGGCTTATTCTAGTCATGTTATTTACTTGTTGTTGTTTTCCTTCTTTTGCTGTCTGTTTACTTACTTGTTCTGTTTAGGGGTTTATTTCTATCATTGTTCTTGGGATTGTGGTCTCTTTTTTCTCTGTCTAGAATATCTTTTAGTGCTTTTTACAATGCTGGTTTGGCACTCATTAAGTTCTTCAGTTGTTCTTTGTCATGGAAATATTTTATTTCTCCATTGAATTTGAGGGATAGTTTTGCAGGATACATCAGTCTGGGTTGGAAGTTGTTTTGTCTCGGAATTTGTAGTATCTCACTCCAAGCTCTTCTTGATTTCATGGTTTCCGTTGAGAAGTCTACTGTGATTCTGATGGGCTTTCCTTTATAGGTGATCTGTTTCTTTTCTCTAGCAGCTTTCAATATTGTGTTCTTTTGCTGGATGTTCTGGGATCTTGGCTATTATATGTCTATGTGTGGTTTTGTTTGGGTTATGGCTCGTTGGGGTTCTATATGTCTTGATTAACTGTACTTCAGTATCTTTTACTATCTTTGGGAAAATGTCTGCTATTATTTCAGCAAATATTCTTTTTATATCATTTGTGTTGTGTCCTGCTGTTTCACTAACTCCTATAACTCGAATATTACTTCTTTTTGCCTCATCTTGCAGCTGTTGGATTGATTTTTCTTGGATCCTTGATGAGTTTATGAGATCCTTCCTTTCATGCTCATTAGCTGCCATGCTGTCTTCAAGATCTGAAATTCTATCTTTGGCTTCATTTAAGCAGTTTTGCCATCTTTCAATGGAAGTTTTCAATTCCTGGCAATCTCTTTGGATCTGTTTCATTTGTGGTAATTTATTCCTAAATTGTTCTTGTAACGTTTCCATTTGTTTCCTGTTTTCTTCTATTGTTTTATCTATTTCTTCTCTGTGTGTGCTGAACATTTCTTCCATTATGGTTTTCAGTTCATTTTTTGTCTGAGAGATTATTTCTACTTTAATCTCTTTTGTGGCCTGATGGAGTTGTTTCTTTACTTTGGATGTGATCATTTCCGAGATTGCAGGTATGTGACTAATTTCTGCTTTAATCTGTTCTATGGCCTGATGGAGTTGTTTCGTTAGTTCAGACGTAATTGCTTCATAAATTGCAGGTATGTGGCTTATTTCTGCTTTAATCTCTTCTATGGCCTGTTGGAGATGTTTCTTTATTTCGAATGCAATCGTTTCAGAACTTTCAGGTATGTGGTTTCCTGGTTCCCCTATATCCTCGCATCCATGACTTGTTCTGGCTGGGGTTGTGTTCTGAGACTGCGTTTTGTTCTTCTGTCTTCCCATTTTTGGATATCAGATTCTGACTATTGAGCTATAAATTACCCGGGCAGTTCACCAGGCAAAGGTCCGTTGCAACAGCTGCTCCAATGGCTTCTTCTCTTCTGGGGAATGTCCCTTAATCTTTCTACTAACAGTTCCGCTTAAAAGGCTGCTCAGATGCTGGTTTGTGGGGTGAGCTACTGCCTACTGAGTGACCTGGGTGGGGCGTGTAAAACCACTCCCCCGCCTGCCCAGGGATCCCTGCAGATATGGGGACGGATCTCCTCCCCCACTCAGTGATCGGGTCGCGGCGCACAGATAGCTCACCCGTTTTGGAATCCGTGCAGGCACGAAGGTTCCAAAGTGCCAATTTTTCGTGCTACACCCGTGATCCACCGCTCCCCGACGCATCTCTGTTTCCTCGCACTCTCCGGGTCTAGGGGAGGGAGCGAGGTGCTCCGCTCCTCTGTGCTCCTCATGCCGCCTTGCCTGAGGACTGCAGGCCACTGAGGGCCTTGGCTGCGGGGGCCGGGACCGGAGTGGGATCCCGGTTCACCGCTCGGATTTGTGCAGCCTCCTCGAGGAGTGTGGGCTCCGAGACCGCCCCACGCTGCAGCCGCTGAAAAGCTGATTTCTGGACGCAGTTGCTGGCGAATCGCGTAGGGTCAGGAGGTGGGAGGGACCGAGCCCCCTGCGCCCCCAGGGGGCTCGGACCCAACCGAGCCGCCACCCATCCGCTGCGCAGAGTGTCTCTGGTGCCCAGTGCTCCGAGCTTTCCCGCGTCTTGAAACGGCAATTTGGGCCGCCCCACCGTGTCTCCGGCAGCACAGAGAAACACGTTCAGTTTGAACTTACCAACCAAAGTCCCGGCATTCGCGCTTGCCAAGACTGTCTCGAGCTGGGGGTCTCTATCAGGGAGGATCCCTCCTTTGCTGCTCACCTGGTTGCCACCTTCCCGGAAGTCTTGAATTCTTTTATATTCATGATATTAGTCTTCTACCTAAGGAATAGCTGGGAAAAGTTTTTTTTTTCCCATTCTTCAGATTGTCTGTTCACTGTGGTGGTTTTTTCCTTTCTTATGCAGTAGTTTTTAAATTTGATATGATGCCTTTTGTTGATTCTTGATATTATTTCCTGTGCCATTTGGGAAGTCCTTGCCTACACATATGTCTTCTAGAGTTGTACCTATTTTGTTTTCCAGCAGATTATTGCTGTTCTAACATTTAGATCTGTGATACATTTTGATTCAAGTTTAGTATTTTGTGAAATAACGTGGGCCTAGACTCAATCTTCTGCTTGTGAATGTCAAATTTTCCTAGCTATCTTTTCTCTGGTGTATGCTTTTGGTTCCCTCGTCAAAAATTAAACAGCTATATGTAGCTTTATTTTTGCCTGCTTCTTTCTTTTCCATTGATCTACGTGCCTATTTTTATACTGGTACTATGCTGTTCTAATCACTGTAGCTTTATAGTATAACTTCAAGTCAAGAATTGCATTGCCATCTGCTTTTCTTTGGTGACCCAGGATTGCTTTGCTTTTCTGGCTCTATTTTGATTCCATATACATTTTAGGATTGTTTTCTCCAGCTCTGTGAGAAAAGATGTTGGTGTTTTCTTTGGGACTACATGAAATCTGACATCAGTTTTAGAAGTATAAGCCATTTTAATTATGTTCATTCTGCCTAGTCAGGACAGGGGATAGCTTTTCATTTTCTGATGTCTTCCTTGGTTTCTTTTTACATAGTGTTGTATTTTTCATTGTAGACACCCTTCACTTCCTTAGTTAGGTTAATGCATAGATATTCAGTTCTTTTGATGCTACTGTGAATAGTGTTATTTTCCTAGTTGCTTTTTCAGTGAGTTCATTATTAGTGTATACGAATGCTGTTGATTTTTGTGTGTTTGTTTTGTATTCTGCCACACTGCTGAATTTGATTATCAGTTGTAGGAATCTTTTGGTGGAGTTCGGGTCTTGTAAGTAAAGGATCATATTATATGCAAATAATATTTTTATTTCATCTTTTCCTATACATATCCCTTTTATTTCCTTCTCTTGCCTGCTTTCTCTGGCTAATATTTTGAGAACTGTGTTGAACAGAAGTGGTGATAATGGGAAGCCTGCTCTTTTTCCTTTCATTTTCCCCCCTATTTAATAACAGTGTTAGTATAGGTTGGTGATAAATGGCTTTTATTATGTTGAGATAGACTTTCTATACCTATTTTCTTTCTACCAGAAAGCAAACTTACAACCCTACACTTGCCAGTCAGGCACTGTGCCACTGAGCTATATCCTCAGCTCTATATCCCTATTTTCTTCATTTTTAAAAAAATCATGAATGGATGTGGGATTCCATCAGAGGATTTTTCTGCATCTTTTGAGATAAGCATATGATTTTTGCCCTTGCTCCTATTTATATGATGAATTACATTTTTTGATTTGCATATATTGAATCATCCTTGCATCCTGAAAGGAAGCCTACTTAGTCATGGTGTATAATCTTTTCAATAATTTGTCAAATTATATTTGCCAGTATCTTGTTAAGGATTTTTGCATCTATGTTCATTAGTGAAATTGGCTTATAGCTCTGTGTTTTGGTCAGATCCTTGCCTGGTTTTTGGAGCAGGTTAATGTTAGCTTCTAAGAATGATTTCATTAAAATGTTTGAGAAGGACTGGTGTTAGATGTTCCCTGATGTTCTTGTAGAACTTGAGATGAGCATATGATTTTCTGCCCTTGCCCCTATTTATATGATGAATTACATTTATTGATTTGCATATATTTGGCTGTGAATTCTTCAGGTCCCAGGTTTTCTTAGTTAGTAGTTTTTATATTTTATTACTGCTTCAATTTCATTTCCTGTTTGGATTGGTCAGGATTTGTAAGTCTTCTTGGTTCAGTTTTAATAATTCATGTATTTAGGAATCTCTCTAGTTCCTCTTTCTCCAGTTGCTTGATATATATATATGACATTCCGAATTTGGGCAGTTTCCATTGTGATTTTACTGTTTTCATTTCTAACTGCATTGATTTGTGTCTTTTCTTTCCTTCTTTGTAAGACTGTCTGTTTTGTTTATTCTTTCAAAGAACTAGCTCCTCAATTCTTTATATTATTTATTTAGTCTCCATTTCATTAATTTGTGCTCTGATCTTTATAATTTCCTTCCTTATACAAGTCTGGGTTTGGATTGCTCTTGCTTTTCTAAGACCTTGAGATGCATCATTAGGTTATTCATTTAAGCTCATTGTATTTTTCTGATGTGGGCATTAACTGCTATATACTTCACTGTAGGATGGCCTTCACTGTGTCCCATATGTTGTACTGGCAATATCATTTAATTCTAAGAACTATGTTATTTCTTCCTTAATTTCCTCTATAACCCATTGATTACTCAAGAGTATATTGTTTAATTTCCATACATTTGAGTAGTTTCTGTGGTTCCTTTTGTTATTGATTTCTAGTTTCATTGCACTATGATCTGATCATATGCATGGTAAAATTTCTATGTGATTGCATTCACTTAGGCATGTTTTCTTAGTTAATATGTAGTCTATTTTAGAGAAAGTACAACATGTGACCCAAAAGAATTTGTATTCTGTCATTGGACAGAACACTACATGTATCTGTTGGGTCCATTTGTTGGAAGATTTGGTTCAACTCTGATATTTCTTTGTTGGTTATTTTGTTAGTTAATCATTCTATTTTTTATCGCAGGATAATAAGATCCCCCACTATAATTGTATTGATGTTTACATGATCTTTTATGTCCGTTAGAGTTTGTATTACAAAGTTGGATTCTCCATGGTTTGTTGCATACCTGTTTAGAATTGTTATTGCTTCCTGTTGAATAGTTTTGACAACCAATATTTAATGTCCTTCTTTGTCTCTTTTTTATCAGCTTTGCTTGAAGTCAACTTTGTCTGAAAGTAGGATAGATACTCTTGCTTGTTTTCACATTCCCACTGCATGGAATATTGTTTTCCATCCTTTAAAATTAATATATGAATTTCTTTTTGTTGCCTGTGTTTCTTGTATTAACCCATTCTGCTCATATCTGTATCTTTTGATTGATGACTTGATTCCATTTACAATGATAGTTATAACTGATAGGTAATGGCTTACTCATGTCATTGTATTAATTTTCTGTTGCTTTTTTGTTTTCCATCCCTTCTAATTAATTGCTAGCTATACCTGATGTGTTCATTTTATTGAACCTTTCAGCATCATTAGCCTCTGTTATGGCTTGTATTTAAGTGTGTCCCCAAAGTTTTGTGGAGTGATAGGTGGGAGTTTCAAGGTGGCTGGTGTGTAAATGTGGATTAGAGAGTGATACTGGGATTAAGGGAGTGAATAATGGAAGCCCCAAGTGGGCGTGGGTGATACCAAGCCGTAGGCTTACAGACTGAATGGACTATGAACGGAGAGAGGGAAGGCAGGCCTGCTGCCTCTGTTGCTTGCTGCCTTCCACCTGCCAAGCACTGCTTCTCTTCTGTGATGCCCTTAAGACTTGTCATCCTGTTTTGGAGCCAGCTGACTGTGGACTGAAACCTCTACAAACTGTAAGCTGAAACAAGCCTTTTCTCCTTTCACTTTTGGTGTCAGGTATTTTGTCTCAGCAATGAGAAAAGTAACTAAGACAGCCTCATTGTCTGTTCTTGAGTATCCTTGAGAATTTGTCAGAGAGTTGGTTTGGTAGTCATTAATCTTCTTAAGTTTTCTTTATCATGGAACTATCTTATTTCTCTATCAATTTTGAAAGATAATTTTGCAGGATATGTTTGAAAATTATTTTCTTTAAGAGTCTGAAAGAGTCTTTAAGAGTCCATGCTCTTCTTACCTTTAAGATTTGTATTAAGAAATCTGTTGTAATTCTGGTCAGTTTTTATATAGAGATGACTCATTGCTTATTTCTACCAGCCTTTAAAATTGTGTTCTTGTGCTGTATCTCTGGCATTTTAATTTTTATGTGGTATGGAGTGTTTTTTATTGTGGCTATTTGGGGTTTCATATGTTTTATTTATCTATACATTAAATTCTTTTTCTATGTCTGGAAAGTTTCGTGCTATTACTTGTGTAAATGTTTTTGTTATGGTTTGGGAGATATTTTTCGAGGGGAACAATATAATAAAGGACACATATTTTATTATTTATATTTATAATTTAAGATTATTTATAATAGTTACCCAAAGAATGATATACAAAAGAGTGCAGGAAATCTGTCCACACACTAAGACCAAGAAAATTTTTCAAGGGCCTGGATCCCATGGAAATGTCCTTCATTAGTGCAGCTGAAGACCTAGAGGGCATAACAGTGCCTCCCACAATTCCATCTGGAGGCCCAGAGCCCATAACTGTATGTCATGCAGGCCTGTTTCATGGATCTGTTCTGGGAAGGCCCAAAGGTCAGTGGTGGAATCTAGGAAGTCTGTGCCAGTGCGATGAAGGATCTGTGCTAACAGGCTGAGGGATCTGCACTGGAGCTGGGACGCAATGCACAAAGTAAGAACCAGAGCTCTCCTGAAAAATACCACAGCCATCCTCAGCAACAGTGAGGTCCTGAGTTCCTCTGATGAAGAAGACAAATGAGTTCTCATCAGGGAAGCCAGTGCAGCAAGTTTCTCCAGGAGACTGGCAGTGCACCATCTTCCCCTCCAGAGCCAGGACATGATGCTCAAAGTGAGGACCAGAGCTTCCTCAAAATGAACTGAAGTTATTCTCAGTGCCAACAAGGTCCCAAGCTCCTTGGAGGATGAAATCAGCCAAGTTCGTCAGGAAAGCCAGCATGACGGGCTCCTCCAACAGAGCCAACAGCTCCTTACAGTTTCTACTAGTTCCAGCAGCCTTTCTGAGCTCCCAAAAGCCTGACTTCTCTAATTCTGCCTCTTATGCTGCTGAAAACAGCCCCCAGGGGGGCCTCCCATACCCAGTAACACACTTACTCAGTTCAGCTGGGGGTTATAAGTTGACCACCAGTTGTCAATCCACTGTGCATTTTATGCCCTTCGTGTTGTCCTTTTACTTTTCACTAATTCCAATTATTCTTATGTTAGTCCCTTTTGAGTCTTCTCGGGGCTGTTGGGTCCATTTTTCATATTCCTTCTTTATTTTTAAGGTTTCTCTCATTAATTGATCATTGTCCTCAGCCCTGATCTCTAGGTCTGAGTCTCTTTCTTGACATTGCTTACTTCTGTTACCCATAGTTTTAATCATGTTTTTGATCTCTTGAATTTCTACTTGGACCTTTCTCATGGACTCCCATTCTTTTCTATGCTGGACACCCACTTTTTTGCACCTCTTCCATTAGCTCCACTAGCTGTTTATTAGTGACCTTTCTAGACTTCCTGATTATTCATTTCATTAGGATCATTATCTGATCAGTTCTAAAATCTTTAAATTCTCCACGTACCTTTTTGAATTGTTTTACCTCCACTGTTACCCTTTCAGACCTATCTTCTCTGTAGTTTATGATTTTCTCCCCCTCAAGTCCCCCTGAACTATGTTTGGGGAAGTTGGGAGTCTTTAGAGGCAGTTTCTTGCCTTTGCATGTTTCTGTGCTTTGTGCAGTTTTGTGCTAGTGCTTGCAAATTCTTTGGCCCACTGCTCCATTCTGTGGGGGTGAGCACAGTATGGTTCATAGCCCCTAGTTAGTCCAAAGATTGGCATAAAGCGAAAGCCAGTTGCCAGCCATTACTATGTTACCTTGACTATAACAGTAAATGCAGTGACAATGATGGCATCAAATTTCAACTGAGTGTTGACAAACCCTAGGAACCATTCATGAATAGCCCTTAACCAAAATGTATTCGTTTGTCTTGTTAGTTTTTCTCTCCTTTCTACAATTATTTATACTGTATATTTTACCTCATTAGACCTCTCAGGTTACCTCATTTCTAAATCTACAATTCTCAAAATAGCTAAAAGTACAACCCTTCTAAGAGTTGCTGATGGCTTTGATAGCGCAGTTCTTACCACAACTAACTTTGGCCCCATAAAAAGTAAGGATATGATGCTAACCAGTCCAACCCTGTCCTGAGTAACCTTGGTCACAGGGTCTCATTCATCACAATATATTTTCCATAGCAACAAAATTGTGCATTCAATAAAAAGCAATTACTCTTAGCAAGAATGAAACCCCAAGAGATGGTGCAGGGGAGCATTATTTTTTATAATAGCTAGAAGATGTGAATTCTATTAGAAGAAAATACAGTAGGAAAGTATAGTACAGAAAAGGATGGGTCTCAAAGGGTACCTGGGCATGCTGGGTATGAGAGGGGCTGCATTTTCTATGTCTTTCAAGGTAAGGGAAACCGAGTTCTAGAGGCTGGTCCAGCTTGTCACATGGCAGTACCCTACCCTAACAGTACAATGACAAGTAATAATCATGATAATAGCAATAGACAGTATCTATTATGTATCTATTGTATGTCAGACACTGTAGTAAGCATCGTGCATGTTTCATCTCATTTAACCTCGCAAAACCTCTTTCATGTTATTGCCATTTTTAGCTTGAGTGAACCAAGGCTTCGTGGTTCATCTATTGTCACAGCTAGTGGCAAGGATATTAATCTCTCTGACTTCAGGGCCCATGTTTGCAGCTGGTTAGTTATATTGTCTTCCAAGGCCTATATTACAGTTAATCTCCAACCATGGTATGATCACTGGTAGGTAGGAGAAATCATTATTAAAGGTCATTATGTCTCTTTGAAATTCACCTGGAAGTTTCAGGGCCTCAAACCAAGAGCCAAAAACTTCTGAAAGGGACAGAAGATTGTATTAGTGGACCAAATACTATGCAGTTGTAAAATATTGCACGTGGCCTAAGAAGCTTAGAGTCTTCACTGGGATTTTCCACATATGTAAAAGAATGAAAATCAAGTTTTTCATCTAAGTTCTCAAACTTCAGAAGTAATATAGTTCAACTTGAGGTGGATTAGGGAAGTTTTCTACATAAGATCTATAGTTGAATATGTCATTTGTGTATGTTGGACTGATGAGGAGATTAGTAACTGGTTAGATACCATGATGGATGTGTCTTAGATGATACAAAGAAGACTATATTTTGGCAGCTTTGGGTCAGTGTGGGAACAGAAATAAAACTTGGAGTTGACTCTTAGATTTTACTGGGTACAAGACATAAGCAAGTGTTTAGCTACTATCTTGGTTACTTTTCTCATTGCTGAGACAAAATACCTGACACCCAACATTAAAGGAAGAAAGGCTTGTTTTGAATCACGGTCTGCAGAGGTTTTAGTCGATGGTTGGCTGCTCCCAAGCAGGATGGCATGACAAGGAGCATCTTAGAAGAGAAACAGCTCTTGGCAAGAAGAAGGCAGCAAAGTAGCAGCAGAAGGAGCAGCAAGAGCAAACCTTCATTCTAGCGTTTACATTCCATCCCGGCTACACACTCTCAGTGGTTAGCACTCCCACCCGGGGTGGGGCACACAATCTCAGCGTCACATCCTTAACCCCAAGACCACACACTCCAGATCCAGCCACCTCCAAAAAGCCCCACCTATGACTGCATAAGGCTTTGGGGGACATCTAGACAGAAGCCATAACAGTGTGCATAAATTAACCATCTGTAATTTGTGGCAAGTCACTAATTTCTCTAAACATCTCTTTCTTCATTTGTTACTTCATGATAATAACTGACCTCCACACATTAATTTGCTATTCTGGCTATCATTATTCTTTGCTTCATTACCCAAATTATTTCCCAGATATTTGTTATTTTCTGTAACAATCATACTTATGGATTTGTATATGTTTATTGGTTTGTCTTATTCAATAGAGTGTGATCTGTTTTAAGTTGGGGAATTTATCTTTTCTCTTTGTAGCTAATGCCCTATCTTTAGAACAATGGCAGCCACAGGGAAGATGTCTGATAAATGTTTTCTGATGCATGCTTGAAGGAGTGAAAAATTATAGCCAGCAGGATGTTGGTTTAAAGGTGTGAATGTCCTGGCCCCAACCCAAAAAACTCTGATTCAGATATCATTCTTGAGAATTCTAGGAAATGAGAATTTTACAAGTTCTTCATGTGATTCTTATGTGCAACTAGGTTTCAGAACTATTATATTATAAAAATTGCCTTTGCCCTCAAGGATCTTTCAATCTTAGAGGGCAAACAATATCCCTGCTCAGAGAAGGAATGACAAACACCTTCGCCAATTTGATCACCATACACCCAAGCCTGGCCTCCTTTGGCCTTCCTTAATTACAAGAAGAAAAAAGAAAACAAAGGTGTTTTAAAGGGAAAAGGAGATAGAGCAAGGGGAGGGGGAAAGTAAAGCTAGGGTGAAATGAGTAAATACATGATCGCATGCCCCTCTGCAGTGGTCTGTTAGAACACCAATAAAGAAATCAGAAGGAAAACGTAGCAGAAACAGATGCAGATGCCAGAAGTTAAATACACATCTGTTAAGAATGCTCTTCTCATATGCAGGGTCAGAAAAATATGTACAAATGTAGCACCTCACTGATTGACAGCAAAACCTCAGTTCTGGCGCTGGGAATCTTGTTTTCTTGACAGCACTTTGTTTTAAAGCTGGAGGCAGAGAAATGTCTTATGCATGTCCTTAAACTAGAAGGCCCTTTGTTCAGGATACTTATACCATTTGCAGATAATGATGTGCGTAGCAGTTTCAGCTGTCTGCATATGCATTTTTATGTTTTTTTATGACAGCTCTGCGTACTGAACTAAAAGGCCATTTAGAACTGTCAGGCACTGACAAGCATCACCCTTTCCATTTACAATTCTGTTAGCGTGCATTGTCAGGTGGGCTCACCAGACTGCAGAAATGTGATTTCCTTTGAAACCTACGTATGACTTTAATTTAATACAGCAGCCTCAAAAAAAAAAAAAAAAAAAAAAAGACAGCGTGAGAGCCCAAGAGGCCTTTATTAAGTATTCTTTTTCCATTAATCTCCTCTTTTTTTGTTTTTGTAAAGCTCTTCCTTTATTCCTCATCTCTTTTTTTTGTCTTCCTTCTTTCCCCTTTATTCCTCTTTTCTTCCTTCTTCTCTATGTAATTCTTCATGTCAAACAGAAGAGAAGTCATGATAAGGAAATAACTTTACCTGTCTGAGCCAAACCAGACTAACTCTTGCTTTCCATGTGGCCTGGGGTTAATTCTCAGTGAAACCAATTTTTAACAGATATTTGGCATACTGTACTGTTGAGCAAATATTCACAATTTGTATAGTGGGAACATGGAAAGAATCTATTTAATACAACTAATGACTTTTCATTCCTATTATCACTACCACCTGTCTTTGAGAGTCCCTTTTTCTCTTTCCAGACCTTCATTTCAATAGTGTGGAGACCTGTTCAGTAAAAGACCCTGACCTATGTACCCTTAAGAGGAATTAAAGCAATACAGAGCCGTGGTTTGGCACTGCAGGATTTTACAGCCAGCTCTGTGCGCACAAGCAGAGGTTTCAGCTCAAACCATGCTGAAATGAAGCGATGGCATGCATGTACGGACTGAGACAGAGTTGCCAAACAGCAACAAATGTGAGCGTCAGTACGTCCGCCTCACTTTCAGGATCTTTATTCCTCTGGATGTGGTTGAGAACTACTGAGTTCTAGGTGCAACGGGGAAGCCAATACGATAAGACAGTATGTCCATACAAACATTCCTGATAAACTGCTTTAGAAGATCACAGGGAGAAGGACCTGGAGTCTTCAGTGTACCTGAAATCTTCAGTCTCCCTTTGGAATCCTGATTTTGCCCTCTCACTCTCTCTTTCTCTGTCTCTTTCTCTCCCTCTCTCCCTTCAGTCATCTTTCCCTCCTTCCCTCCTCCCTCCTTTTTACCTTCTCCCTCACTGAGGATCAAACCCAGGTACTTTCGTATGATAAGCAAGTATTCTATCACTGAGACACATCCTCAGCACACCTCCTCTTTTGAGGTAGAGCCTCATTAAGTTGGCCAGGTTATCCTTGAGCTTGCTATCCTCCTGCCTCAGCCTTCTGAGTAGCTGGAATTACGGGCATGCATCACTACACCTGACTTGAATTCTTTCTGTTACTAAAGGATAGCCCTGGTCATGAATAAAGTACAAGACTTTGTTAGGAGGAGAGAAGGGCCAGGTTATCATGATAAAGAGAACTTCAAGGAAAATATTAATCTACAGATAAAATGTTGACGGCCAAAATTTTTGACAATGAACAAGTGTCTTCAAAAATTAGATACAAAATGCACAATGTGTGTTACTGTAAAGTGTATGACTCAGTAAATTTATTATTGATGAAACCAAGTGATCAACAGAGCCACATACAGAATATTACCAGCCCTTCAGAAAGAAGAACGAAGCATTCATAATTCTTCCCAAAGCCAGTTTTTCAGAAAGGCAGAGTAGGGGATACAAGAAGAGTGGAACGAGGTCTCAGGAGTTCCTACTCTGTGTCAACTGTGAATGATACGGCTACGCAGAAAATAATCCAACCCAGAAGGACAGGGAGTTTCCCCCCCTTCTTCCTTCCCCCATGTGAATCAGGCACCCATAGCAGAGAGGCAGTGCCTTGAGGGCAACATCCAGCTTTATGTGCAGGTGGCATATTGTCATCTGTCATCGGGGGGTGATGTGCCATTGTTTTGCCGCTTGTTATCCCTCCAGTGGAGTTGTATGACTTTGGGTGAAGAACTGCCCTTCACATTAGGTTCTTTGAAAAAAAATCCTATTTACAACATTCAGTGTGTGAGAGGTGTCGTAGCAAATTCCAGTATTGTTCTCCCGATGTGCTCATCAGTAGCTTTCTTCTCTAGAAAAGAGGTGGGAGCAGACCCCAGGCTCTGATGGAAAGGAGAGAAAAGAAAGACAGTTCTGAGGCAGAAACAGAGGGGAGAGATGGATGGGAGCGGCAGCTCACGAGACTCCAGCTCTGCCTCACACTGAGGCCACCTTTGCCAGCTCCATTGTTGAGCCCAGGCTGGTTAAGGCTCCTTCCTAAAAGAGAAAAGTTTAAAAAAAAAAAAAGAGAGACAACAAAATCTATGCAGTGTACTCCTCTCTTCAGCCGCTCTTCTCCGTCTCCTCTGTGCACTCCCTTCCAGTGTCCTGCGGGAACCAATTACTGTATTCGAATGAGGGCAGTTTCCAATAACTGCATTTGGCAAGCTTGTTACCTCCTCATCCGCATGCTGACCGTCACTACCTTGTCTCCCCTCACCTTTCCCAGCCCCGAAGCAGCCCGCCTGATGCTTGCTAGCTAGCTGGGCATCTCCCTCTGGAGTTACAAGGATGCAGAGCTGTAGGGATGGCTATGTGGAGACTGTTTACAAGATTCAAAGGACCAAGGGAATAAAACAGTAAGATGGTGGCTTTGGATGGATATGAAATAGTCTAGAAATAGTCTTTAGGGATAAAAATGAAGAGTCATATTTTTTTTCAGAAGCACCTGTGATCTGCAGGTGCTTCTAGAAAAGGAGGATATTGGCCAAGAGCACTCAACTGAGTATAATAATTCCATCACTTTCTAGCTTCATGATCCCCAGCAAATTCCTTAATCCTTGAAATGAGCCTCAGTGTCATAACTATAAAATGGGAATCTTATTGTAAATATTGAAAACATGCTATATGCAAAGATTGTAGCATTTTGTGTGTGGCTGGCTAAATAAAATGAGCTATTGCTTTTCTAACATTGCTTGGATTAATAAAGATGGAAATGAAGATGAAGAATGGGAATTCTTGTCACTTACGGGCAAAGCCCTGTCCTCACTTGCTGGCGTTACTTATGTTCCTACCCAGCCCTGGCTCAGCATGATCCTTAGCACTAGGGTGTATTCATATCTCTATTCTGTGTAGCTGTTACAAAGCATATGTACTTGGAAGTAAACTTTCCGAGACATATTGATTGAGAAAGGTTAAGTTTATATCCCTAACATACATGTATATATATTTGGCATACATGAGACTTTCCAGGAACCACCTTGGATATCAGAATTCCTCAGATGTGTAAATCATTGTATAAAATGCCATAATATTTGCATATAACCTATGAGCACCCTCCTGTATCCTTTAAATCATCTTTAGATTACTTAGAATACTAAAATTATGTAAATGCTACATAATTAGTTATTTTGCTGCATGAAGGGAAGAATACCACAGGGGCGATGTATGCTCAACACTAGTCCAGTTTTTAAAACAAAATTTCCATCCATGGTTGGTTGAATCTTCAGACATGAAACTTGTTGGTACAATGACCCAACTGTACATGGAGAAATGTAAATGCATCGAACTATGGTTCTCTCAAGTGACAAGCAGGAATAATGAACAATGAATGTAGAGTAGAATGAGGAATGATTTAACATAGAGTGACTACGCTGGCATTGTCTCTTACAAGAATGAATTCAGGTATTACTTGTACAGTGACAATAAGAAGGCAGAGAAGGAGGAGGGAAGCTGTGTGTCAGTGCGGCAGATGTAAAGATTGCACCTTGCTGCTGTTTGGGACCCCAGTTGAGCCCCCATACACCCATTTCTGTCCAAGCACAGCAGCCTCGCTGTACCACTCTGTCTTCTGTTACAACTGTCTTGTTTGTTCACAAGAGAGTGTGTCACTCAGCCTCTGAGCCTCTCCTCACTGATTTTTTTTTTCGGTCTTTTTGAGGCAGGGTCTCCCTATGTAATTCAGCCTGGCTTTGAGCTTACTTTGTAGCCCAGGTGAGTCTTGAACTTGCAACAATCCTCCTGCCTCAGCATCCTGAGTACTGGGATTACAGGCCTCTGCCCCCCGCCCAGCTCTCCTCACTGATAGTAAGGATTTTGAAGTTTTATAATCTTTTGAAGTGTTTTCTGAGACAGAGAAAGAGAGAGAGAGAAAGAATGTTTGAATTTTTTATAAGGAAAATCAAGAATTGCAAGCAATTCAGAAATTTATTACAGACAAATTTGAAAATCTACCAAAACACTTCTTTAACTCTTTGGCTCCCTTATTTACGTAAATGGCTGTTCACTGCCCATTAGGCATGGAAAGAAGGTGAGAGGCCACTCTGGTCAGCACTGGCAATTCAAAGGGAACACCATATGCAGATCAGCATCTCCAGTGCCCAGCCAAGTCAGTGAGAACTGGCAGTAGGTGTGTGGCCATCGAATGGGAACTCCCCCTGTGCAGTGTTTTTTGCAGTTTACGGTGAAGCATTGAGGGTTGATAAAGCAATCGGCCTCTCTTTCCTTAGGCCTTGAAAACTTTCCCCTGATTCATTGCCTTGCTGACTCCTGATCACCTTCTAGGGTTAAGCTCTTAAACCATCCAGTCAGGGTGCCATCTTCAAACTATATAAGCACCTACTAATTATATTTTCTCTCTAGTTTTTTTCTTAGGAAATTAAGTTTTTCCCCCTCATAATGCAGATAAACCACAACCTATAATAATATGTAAATTTATCTAATGCCTAATTTATTTAATACGTGTCTGCCATGAAGTTGTAAGCTCTGTGAGTACAGGAGTATTCAGGGCTTAGCACAGTATCTGGAGCATAATAGATACTTGATAAATGTTAGTTAGGGGTAAAAAGATAAAATAATTAAATAAAAAAACTATCATTACCATAGTTTTCCCACAGCAAATGCTTTTAAGTCTGTGTCCCTGAAATTTCTTCTTCCCTTTCTCCATTTATTCAGTCTTCGTGGCATGAAAATAGGAATTAAGATGCATTATGTATCGGAACCAACTCCTCCTGAGGAATGTAACCATTATATATTGCAAACATGTACCAGTAAAATATTTTAAAAATTTAAAACTCTGAACAACAACGACAAGAGCGTCAATATCAGCACTCTGCGGACCACGCACTGAGAACTGCATATATGCACTCGTGTGATCTGCTTCAATCTTCGTAACTCTATCGTTATTATCAAATACCCAGGACAGCCACTCAGGGATCTTCCAGAAATTCAATGATCCAGCAATCTGCCTCTCAGAGTACAGATTTTCTGGGGAATTGAGAGATGAGAACAGTGGTTGCAGGTTTTATAATTTGCACTTGGCATCTTGCTAGAATGTTTATATTTTAAGCTGAAAGGCAGTGGCTACTACTGTGTCGTCCTTGTTTTTATAATTCTCTGCAGCACTCTGGGACCGCTGGATTCTGCTGAGGCAGAAGAACGGGAAGAGATTTGTTACTGCTTTTCTGATTCTTTTGGTTACTTAGCCCTTGGGGGATTACAGGTGAGGAAGAAACCAGGGATGTGCTGCGCCCTATACTGCCAACATGTAAGGTGGGTGATGCAGAGAGTGGTGTGATTTGGGAAAGAGTAGAAATTGTAATTCCCACCCTCCCCTCATGCGCCCTGTCCTACATCATTACTACAGGCTTGCAAAGCACATAGATGAAAAGGCAACAGTGGCCACCGAGGCAGGTCTGCTGTGTGAAAGCAGAGAACTCATTTTCTCATCTCTAAAATGGATATAATGATACTGTGTATCTCACAGAGCTTTCATGAGGATTCAATATGATAATGTGTGTGAAATCTTCACATAGTGCCTACTACATTTTTAATAGACACTAGTAATTATTATTATTGAATCCAAGGTCTTTTTGTATACTAGCCAACTGGTCTACCACAGATCAATACCCTTATGCTCCTTGTAAGCATTTTTATCGTTTACTTACTAAATGCCTAAAGTCAACCATCAGTCTGAATCCAAATCCATGTTTCTCTGATTCCTAACTCTATTCTTTTCAAATTACCCTGATCCATTACATGACTATTTCCCTGTGCTGTGAACAGAGAGGAGGAGAGGGAAAGATTAATTAAGAAAGAGTCATAAAAAAATTCACTGAATATCGAACGGGTGTAATATTAACATACGTAATTACTTCTCAACTTCAGAAGCTATAATATCAAAGACAAAAATCATGTCAGCTTCAATCTTTTTCTCATTGTAGATTCAGACCATTACATTAATGATGAACTTTCTGAGCTGTATAATTTTTTTTTCTTGGAAACATACCTTTGTTTGAGCTTAAGTACAGAAGCCCTTTCTGAAGCACACCCTAGACCCAAGAGAGGCGCAAAAACCTCCCTGTTGAGTCCTGGCCTCCCTCCTACTGCTGTGGTTATCAGCAGGCCCCCTCCCTTCATGAGGAAACAAAGGTGATTAATCACACAGGCAGCCCCCTCTTGCCTTATGTTTGGCAGACTGTGGAGCTGGCTCCCACTCATTTCAGGGGGAGCTGGGGGCAAAGTGTGAGTAAGTCCCTGAGTGTCTGTAATTAGAGACTGTGCCAGTAATCAGGGACCACCAGCCTTCTGGGCTGAGCTTGTTGCTAGGGCAAAGGTCCCCAAGTACCATGAAAATCTGTCCTCGT
Organism: Dinomys branickii; assembly: GCA_004027595.1. Taxonomy (NCBI): domain Eukaryota; kingdom Metazoa; phylum Chordata; class Mammalia; order Rodentia; family Dinomyidae; genus Dinomys; species Dinomys branickii. The sequence goes on along the minus strand of PVLD010002328.1, from coordinate 150,301 downwards.
TCATCTTTTTTTAATTTATTTTAAAATTTAAAAAACTAACAAAACAATAATAAAGACAAAATCAAAACAATACAAAAACAACAAAACTGATGTGACCTCAAAACAAAATGAGAGGAATTAACAATGGTTGCTACATTACATACTGTTATCTTCAACAAAGTTGCTCAGTCCATCAGACATAAGAATGTAAGATTGATCAAACAATCAAGGATAGTAACAGGTAATAAAAAAAAATTGGAAATGATGCAGAGCTTCACTGTACAAGATGGTATGAGATCAACAATGGTTCTTATGCTGCATATTGTTGTTTTCAGATCAGTCATTCTGATTACCAGATTCAAGTGTGCAAAATTGGTCAAGAAAAAAGAAAATTTTAAGCATTGACTGTTCCTTTCAATAAACCATAGACATCAGCAATACACCGATTCCAGCTATCCTTATATATATATATATAAATCTTGTTTTTCATTTTATTTATTTATTTATTTTATTTAAAAAAATAAAATAAAACTACAAAAACATATTAACAAACAGACACCAATTAGCATAAAAAATAGTACAATCACAACTGATCTATAGACAAGGTGACATGGTCTCAACAGTGGTTATTGCTTTATCCATTGATATCTTCAAAGTGTAAACATATGAACCCATATAGAGACATGCAAAATTGCTCAGACCATTAATCCTCTCAACAACAGAAAAACACAAAAACCAAACATCCAAAGACAGAAAACAAAACAGGCAAACAACAACAACAACAACAACAAAAAACCACCAATAGTTGCTGCTTTGCATATTGATATCTTCGAAGTGTGTGTTCCGGATAATACATACAGACATACAATATTGATCAAATAACCCGTCATCAATTATTCCTTAGCATTAAGTGATATAATACAATAGTAGAACCATGTTAGCCCTCCTGCATATATGCATATTCATATATACATACATACATTTCTGTCTCTTCCTTTTCTCCTTTCCCTCGTCCCATCTGTTCTTTGTTTTTGAACAGATTTCCTTCATGTCTCTTAGTTTATATTCCCGTGGGAGTGTATCCTCGTTCATTTTAAATAGAGGCCTTCTCTCCTGCCTCTTGTTCCTTGTTGCTTGAGTCAGGACCCTCCCTCTCTGAGGGAGAACACGGTCTGGGGCTGGGAATTACTGCTTGGGCCCTTCTCCCTGGAACCAAGCCAGCACTTCTTCCAGAGAAGGGAGAACTGAAAGACATTTTAAAGGGTTTTGCTACACAGAATGCAAGCATACCGTTCTTCTAAACTCTTTCACGTTTTGAGAACCTCCAGGTAGAACTGAGCAAAGGGGGTGTACTCTGTTTCTTAAACACAACGTTAAGAAAGTTACCCAAGGTCAAAATTGCTATTGAGTGGAACAAAAAAGTTACTGGTTGAATTCCTTTTGCAACCCACAAAACAGCGAGCAACATGGGGGAGACATTGATAGTCTCTCCTCCTTCCTTTCACCTTCCCTTCTTCCCTCTTTCCTTACAGTTTACCTTGGTAAACATCTCCCTTCCGAGATCCTCTCTCTGATTTTCTCTTCCTTTTCATGAGGCAACCAATTCTGTCACACTAGCTACTCTAGCGCACTCCTTTCCCCCAAATAGCTTTTTTTTCTCTGCACCTCTGTCCTTTTCCTGTTCCCTAGTTTCCCTGTTCTCCAGTTTTCCTTCTGTGAGCTCTGACTCAGAAAACTAACTGTGAAAACATAATTTTCTATTTGATATTCTGTCACTCCTTCATATGAAAATGCGGGTAAGTGTAAGATGGGCTGTTTTATCACCTGGCCTACTGTCCCCTAAGGCTCAGCAGTACCCTTGGACAGCAACTCAAACTGACGTTTCTGGAGTAGTTGTGTGATTCCCCTTGGACACAGCGTGCCCTAAGTCCCGAGGTGTTCTCCAAATCTCTGCGGAGAGGAAAACAAACAGTGGCTCCCCTCCTCAAGTATACCCTTGACTTAGGAAAGCTTAACTATAGGGACCCAAATATTGTCTATCCAAATACTGTTGTCGAGCTTACTATCAACTCAAGTACTTTCACCCCCTGTGATGACCTCCGTCATGTCCTCTAAGGCTTCTTTCTAATATAGAATCCTTGGGCCCCCTGGAATTTGCACCAAATCTTGGAAAAGTGAGAGTGCTTACTCACAGCACAGTCCCAGTCACCATCCCTTCTCTTCACGCAGCCAGTTCATCCCACACTGAGAGGGCCTTCAGGGATACCATTTGTACTCTGGTTTCAGCCTGTCTTAGTTACTTTTCTTTTGTTGTTGAGGCAAAATACCCAACACCCAAAGTTAAAGGAGCAAAGGTTAATTTCTCTCACCATTTGTAGAGGTTTTCAGTCCATTATGAGCTGGCTTTGAAGTAGGGTGGCATGGCAGAGGAGCATCACAGAGGAAAAACAGTTCATGGCAGGGAGAAGACAGCAAAAACAAGCAAGAGACCCCAACTGCACTAGCCCTCCTCCTATAACTTATATTTTATCCACCCAGGGTGGGACAACCTCGATCCTACCCAGAACTATAACAAACCTATCAGTGACTGATTTAGTAATCACACACCCTTAATCCCAGGGTAGTGGATTGATAACTGGTGGTCAATTTCTACCCCCCAGCTGAACTGAGTAAGCGTGGTGCTGGGTATAGGAGCCCCACCTCAGGGCCAGCACTGTAAGAGGCAGACCTGGAGAAAAAGAAGAAAGGCTTTTGGGAACAAAAGAGGCTGTCGGGAGCAGAGAAAGGCTGTTGGAGCCAGTGGAGGCTATAAGGAGCTGTTTGTTCTCTTGAAGGAGTTCGTCATGCTGGCTTTCCTGAAGAACTTGGCTGTTTTCATCCTCCAAGGAGCTTGGGATCTTGTTGGCACTGAGAATAACTTCAGCTCACTGTGGGGGAGCTCTGATCCTCACTTTGAGCATTGCTTCCTGGCTCTAGAGGGGAAGATGGTGCACTGCCAGTCTCCTGGAGAAGCTTGCTGCATTGGCTTCCCTGATGGGAACTGAGCCATCTTGATCATCGGAGGAGCTCAGGACCTCACTCTCTCTGAGGATTGCTGTGGTACCTTTAAGGGAAGCTCTGATTCTTCTGAGCGTCGCTTCCTGGCTCCAGTGCAGATCCCTCAGCCTGCTAGCACAGATCCTTCATCCCACTGGCACAGACTTTCTCGATTCCACCACTGAACTTTGGGCCTTTGCAGCACAGATTCATGAAACAGGCCTGCATGAGATATTGTTATAGGCTCTGGGCCTCCAGCTGGTCTCATGGGAGGCATTGTTATGAGCTCTAGGCCTTAAACTAGACTCTGCAGGACATTATCATGGGATCTAGGCCCTTAGCTAGTTTCCTTGGTCTTAATGTGTGGACAGACTTCCTACACTCTGTTGTATATCATTCTTTGGGCAATTATTATAAATAATCATATAAAAATGTGTCCTATATTATATTGTTTCCCTTGCAAAATATCCCCCAAATCAACACATCCAGCATCACACACTCTGGATCCAGCTCCTTACAGCTTCCACCAGTTCCAACAGCCTTTCTCTGCTCCCAACAGCCTCTTTAGTTTCCAAAAGCTCTGAAAAAGGCCCACCTATGAATGCCTGAGGCTTTGGGTGGGATTATCTAAACACAATCCATAAAACAGTCATTGTTCCAGCAATTGCCCCTGTGTAGGCCTTTTGATGTATAGTTATATACATATGTTCCCCACAGGAGAACACAGTTAGCCAATAGCCTCAGGCTCTGAAGGTAAGCACAGTAATTTATATAGAAATTTCAGGGTCCTCCTTACTCGCAGAGTGGCCTGAAAGATGTGCCATGGGCTCCAAAGGCTCACATCACCATGGCCCTGTGGACAAGGTCTCGGCAAAACTTTCTGAATTTCACTGCCTAGGGCAGGATTCTTCTGCCCAAGTCAACTGACAGTACTAACTTGAAGAGTAGATCATGCATGTTCCATGCATGTATTTGCAATCAAACTTCTTCTCATAGGAACAACTCCACATAGGATGTTTCAAGTTGCTTAACAATGGACTTGCTGACTTAAGAATGGTCAGTGAGTATGCTGGGAAAAGGGGCAAGCTGGGGACAGGCGAATGAGCTCCTGTGAGGACAGTGCTACAAACACATTGTAAATAATTAGTAAGTACATTGTGTACTTAAGTAAATGAATAACATATTGGAATTTTGTGAAGTTTCCTCTTTGAAGGAAAAGATTACCGGGAGAAATTTAGATACTAATAAGAGACAAGAATAATTGATTGGCTGATTAATTTGGAAGCTTTAGGACTCTTCTTATTAGAAGTAGCCACTCTAGATTAACTGAGAATAAAAGATATTTCTGCCCATCAAGAATTCATGGCTTTATCCAAAGCCCAAAGAACATATATGTACATATATGCATAAAGTTACTGAATCAAATATTTAAAGAATGATTTCTCAACACATTATCATTATTGACATTTTGTACTGAGTAATTTTTTGTCATGGGAGGCTGCCCTCTGCCTCATCAGGTACGTGGACAGGCATTCTTGCTTCCCACCTGTGAGATACCAGTAGCATTCGCTCCCAGTAGCAACACCAAAATGTCTCCAGACACTGCCAGATATTCCCTGGGGCACAAAATCTACCCTGTTCTTCAGGAAACAGATCCTAGATATATTGGCATCATCTTCTTCCAACCAGAATTTAGTACCAAGTCAGAGTCACAGCAGGCTTTGGTTGCACCCACATTTACGGTCGAAGGAAAATGAGAGTCAGGAGAAACCAAACTAATGTTGCAGTTTGCTTTGTTTCATCAGTCTCTAGGATGGTATAGAAGTGGTTATTTTCAGCTAAAAATTTAAAACAAAGAGTAATGATTTTTAAATCTTCTATAGCAGTAGCGCTGCTAATTTCTGTACTTGGGGGTTTTTCTTCATGCTAGGGAATGAGCCAGAGTAAAGAGTAAATGTGCTGAAAGTTCACCTGCAGGATGAGATTAACCTGGAATGAGAAACCATCTGCTAGGAGGATGCCTACCTAGCCTGAACTCTCAGGGTTGCAAACGTTTTTGGTGGGTTCAAGGAACACTTTTATGATACAGAGGCAACCCCTACTGCCATGGATTTTCTCTAGGCTTTTTTACTGTTCCTCCTATCTCAACCATTTCCTATATTAAACAGGAAGTTGTGACTCAGTGACTTAATGATACACATATGTATGCCTGTCATGCTTTGCTGGAACTACGACTTCCTGAAGTTTCACCATGTGTGGCTATAGATATTGTTTTGGATCCAAGAAATCCCCAGGATGCAATTAGGCATATTTTCTTGTATTACAAGGGCAAGAATCATTTATGCATGAGAACACACAATTTTGCCTCTTCCTCACTTTTTTTCTGAGGAGGAAAGGATCATTTCTTGCTAAGTTAGCTTCTGGAATCTTTTTTGTTGTGGAGAATTGACCTAGCGAAATTAAAGAATGAACTAATTTAAGCCATATAATAAAGAGCAAAGAGCAGATAGGAGACAGAAAAGCTACATTTACTGTGTCAGTAAAAATGCTTGGAAGAAGGAGATGAGGTAGAGACACTTGGAAGAACAGCTGCCATAAGTGTGGAACACACTATTTATGGTCAAAAATATGGTAATTTAATTTAATTTTTTATTTAAGAAGTATTTTAAATGTTTCTCCATATGCACTACTCTGGGTGAATAAAACATTCTTTAAATTGTAATTCACTTACAGAATAAAATGCACAATTTTCAATTTATATAATACACTATCATGTGGGCCCCAGGCTAACACACAGACTATATGTGAAGCAACTTGTACTAACTTTCCTATCAGGATCATCTTCACAGCTACTGGAAGGCTGGTACTCTACATACAGTCTCTCTCATAGTTTGATGTTATACATAAGATGGCTAAAGAAAATCTTTTCAATCCATCATATTGTTACCACCATATTAAATGACTACTGTGTGATACTACTACATGCTATCAAGGAGACAGAGCTAAAAACTTGCAGATGTGTCCATAAGTAATTCATATTTGTATATATTTACCCATATATAAGCTAAATTATAGCCTAACGGCCCTGATATTTTTGTTATAATAGAGCTCATTCCAGCATTGTACATAGCTTTCCATAGAATCATGTTGTAGGATTTTTCAACTGGCTTAGACTGCTGTGTACAATGTGGATATCATTTTTTGAACTATTTCAGTATTTGCTATTTCTTAATATTGTATCTCTAAAATAACAGAATTCAGAAAGATATTGATTACCTATTTATTACCCTCTGTGCTTTCCTTGTTAAATCTGATACAGCTCCAGCATGAATCACAGATCTCTCTAACCTAATGATTCAGGCTCAGAATGAACAGTTTTAGGAGTAGTGCGTGTTAATGAGGAAATGCCTTACTCAGATGCATAGCTTCTATTGTGTTCCATTCACATGCCACATCAACCTCAAATCCTTCTGATCCTGAAACTCGTGGGAAGGAGCTTTCTGCCTGCCTTCCCCTATGGGCCTGGGGACATGCTATATTCCATTAGCCACTTCTTTGATTTCTCATCTAAAGCCCTTCCCTTGCCTTAGATGTTGGCTAACATTTTCCACTGGTCAGAAACTTTGTTTATACAGCTGATCAAGTTAACGGTTCATCTCCCCTGCTCTGTAGGCACGCCAATTCTGCTGTCATCATAACTAGAAATGGTTATTTTACTTGGCAGAAGTATTTCTGTAATACAAGATAACCAAATTCGTTGGTGATCAATTTGTTTGTCTGGTAAATGAAACCAACCAGGTTCCAAAGGGTTAAATCCCAGTTGCAGTAGAGACACAATGCGAATCAAAACTTAGTGACTTTGGAGACTTTCATGAAATCCTGCTCTGCAACAAGGTGGTTGTCTTGTAATATATACTGTGTACCAAAGACCCACCTCTTTTAACTTTTGTCAGAAGGAACAAGAACTAATGTCCTGGGATATATATATTAAAAACACTACCACTTGTAAATGTTGCTTCTAAAAATCTTTTGGGCTCAAGGAGTCCAAAGGCCTAAATGCTGCTGTCCCAGGTTTGTTATTAGCTGCTCATTTTTTAATTCCCATTTCAATGTAAAGATTAAATAGGGAGATTTTGGAGGGTCAGTATAGTCTCTGTGTTGATGAATATAGAAAACTGTTGAATCACAAAGAAGTGAACTTGGGAAAGGATGGATTTCTTTGTAGAAATGAAAATACGTTAAATTGTCAATAAACTCCAAAATATATGTTTTTAAATGGAGGGAAAACTAAATTCTAGTATAAACTTTCTCATAAATTGGTATGTGAACTGAAAATAACCATACATTTTTTTCTTTACTTTCAGTTTGAAGTTAAAAATCATGGTCCTATGGCCTTCTTTGCATTGCCAAGTTTTCATAAAGACCAAAAGGAACATTGTATGTAGAAGCACTTTCTGAAATCTAAGAAGCTATTAAAAAGCATGAACTGCTAGCAGGCTGGCCCCCTAAACTGCTGCAATGATCACAGACCCCCTGCAGTGTCCAGAGGTTCACTTTCTGAAATGGACATTCATCTGTGCTGAACTCCACATTAAGAAAGTTATTCCTTTAGTTCTCAGTCTCTCTGATTCCTCCAAGGAGCAAGTCTTCCTTTGGCTAGCTCACCTCCCGCACCTTCTTCACACTTACCATCTCCCTTACCTTAAAAGTACAGCAGACCTTGGATAGATCCTGGACCAGGTAAACGTACTGAAGTGGATTTTAGAGCATGGCTTTGTGCTACTTGCTGAAGTCACTTTTGGGGGGGAGGGGCACTGGGAATAAAACTCAGGACCTTGCACTTGCTAGGCAGGCGCTTATCCTACTGGCTGTATCTCTGGCCTGCTGAGGTCAGTTTATGGTACACTCCTTAATGACAGACAATTGAAATGATTTTCCATTAATAATGGTAATGTAAAGTTTTTTATATATCTAAACTTTATATTTCACATATATTGTTTGTCTGTGCAGAGGTATGTATGTGGAAAAAGTTACTTTAAAGAAAAAAATAGCCAGTAAACAATAGCCAAAGGATACTTTTGTATTCGACAAAAGTTGTGAATGCGGTGTGAGTAGGACTGAAGTTTGGGAATACACAAGCTATCACATAAAGCATGTAGGTCTCAGCTAAGACTTAACGTGTCTGTCTCCGAGATAGCTGACACTTCTCTACGTTGTTACAGGTCAGCCCTTACCATCCTGAACACTAGAAAGAAAGGGAGGAAACTGGGAATTTCAGCTGCCATTTTCACCCCCACTGATAAATCAGTTCTTTGAGAGAATCCAGACGCTGAAATCTCACTTAAATTTTCTAAAAATTTTAATTTTAAAAGATGGACAACATGACCGGGCTAAAGAGAGGGAGCCCCTAGCCCAAGGGTCTGGTCTGTCTCACTAACCACCAAAACAGATTCTTTGGTAGTAAATCAGCCTCATTCAGAATTGTCCGCAACACTGATGAAATACGTCTATCCTCTAGAGGCCACAGGAATCCATGAACAATTACAATTTTAAAGAACTTGTGGGCAAACTAACGCCCTGTGATCTTAGCTTTTCTCAACACTTTTCTATTCCCTGAATCTCTAATTCTAACTTTATCTCCATCTCTGTCTGTCTCCGTCTCTCTAACTCTATCTCAATCTACCTCTGCCTCTATCTCTACTTCTTGTTCTCTCTTTCTCCCTCTCCCTCCCTCCCTCTCCCCTTCCCTCCCTCCCTCTCCCTCTCCCTCTCCCCTTCCCTCCCTCCCTCCCTCCCTCCCTCCCTCTCCCTCTCCCTCTCTGGGAAAAGGAGTAGTAGAGTAGACAGATCTTTTCAAACAGTTGTGTCAGGACAAGAGCCATGGAAAATTTGTTGGTGGGTTTTTGAAATACTGTTTCTGAAAATTTATGGATGAGCTCAATTTAGCAAAAGTGAAGAAAGCACATGATGACACTCAAGCAGCTTGGGAGCCTATTTTTTTTTCCCCCCATTTAATGTTTTGCTGAATAAAATCCCCAAGTAATGATTTCCACTTGTTAATAAATAATTCTTGCTTGAAGCAAGGAAGTCTTAAAGAAGAAGGGGGAAGAAATAATAGTAAAAACATCACTAGAATTATATTTGTTCCTTTCAAATATGTTCAACTCCAACCCTGGAAAAGTTAACCAAATCTCACGTTCCTCTTGGGGGAGGCTTTGTTTTTTTATTGGTGTGTCTCTATTCCTACAGTTATCTAGCCGATGTTTATAGAATTATTGTTGAAAATGTAGGTGTGTGACACTTTAATAACATATTATTGTGCTTTAAGGAAAACGCCCTTCTGTGCTATTCTCACCTGGGTGTAGGGCTCCTCTCTTGAGCAGATGTTCACTGCTGTTACGAAAGGGCTTTAGAATGCTGGATTCAGATGAAACTTGGAGGCAAGTGCCAATTATGTCATACTGTGTCAGTGCCCAGTTACAACACTAATATAACCGGTTTTTATTATTTTTAATTTTTTTTTGCTTCTAATTACTCCCACGTACACTTCAGGGCTCTCTCTATGAAAAGCCAGCATTCGAGCTGCAGTTGTGTTTTTCGCCTAACAAGGACAATGAATTTTTTTCATGTTCTGATTTTTAGAAATATTTGGGACATCTTTAAGCAAGGAAATAGAACAAAACCAAACCAAAAACCTCTTATATAGTCAGGTCACCCATGACCTAAACTAATTTTTCATGTCTGGGATGCCATAGGTTTTCAATACATTTGTATTGAATGGTTTAACTTTATAAATAAACACTTTTCTCCATTTATTCATTTTAATTATACAACTTATTTCTCTTGTTCTCAGAGACTGAAACTATTCACATTTGTAAGGTGAAAAAAATGAAATACTGCTTCACTCTTTTAACACCTGGATCTCCCAACATCATTATTGTTACAGGTTTAACTTATATAAAGACAATGTGAAAAAATTTGTTCAGAGATTATAAAGATTTTATTATTTTGGCTTTTTATTTCTTAGACTAAACCAGAAACCCACTAACTATAGCCCCACTGTCCAAAACTGTATAGATGAATTTTGTAAATAAAATTTTATTGGAACACATCCATACTCATTACTTTACATATCCTTTAAGACTGCTTTGGCAGCAAAATTTCAAAGATGGACAATCAGGGAACCTGTAGCCTGCAAGCCTAAAAGAATTACCATCTGGCTTTTTGCAAAATAAATTTGCTGATCTTTGGAATATAGTGGAGGACATTAGAAGTGTGAGAAGAGTTCCGCATTTCTCAAGTTCTATTTAAAATGCTTGTTACTTCACAGTTTGACTTCCTATTGATTTAAAGATGAATAAATTTCCTTTGTAAAAGTCTTACTATAACATGGAAGATACTGTATCCACTTATTAACTTTTACTTCCATGATTATAATAGTAATGAAAGAAACTATAACTTTACCCCTATGCTGCCCTTTAGGGGGGAACGAAAGAGATTGATCTCTCCCCAAATTTCTGAGGTCAGATTTATGTTCATTCAAATCATATCCAATTCTTTGCATCAATTAGATCAAATGTAGAACCTAATTCCTTTCCACAAGTGGTGCACTTTCAAATAACAGTAGTAAAGCATCTCACAAAGGCTTGACATGCTCTTCTGTTCTGGAGTCAGCACCACCACAGCTGCACAAGGCCATGCCACTTGCCAGCAAGCAGGCGCCTTGCACACCAGTACATCTCCCAGAGACCTGCTTAACAAGTCATATGGCAAGAAGGATGCATATGTCTTTCTCCAACCTTTCCCAGCTGAATACTGAGGACTGCGGGTCTCTGCCCACCCTAGGCGACCAACCACTTTGGTCCAGTGATCTTGTACCCACACGGGCAATGTCCTGAAATTTGGGCATAATCATGCTCCTAAACACACTGTGTACAGGATGGATCCTGAGACAGAGCATTGCAAAAAAGGAGTTTGGTCTCACTAGCCATTTCAGTCAAGCAAAGAGAGTAATGATTAATTACCATTTTGTTTGTATTTATAGTAATCCAGGTTTTGAGCAAATTAAATTTTTCTCATAGGCAAGAGCTGTTGATTGGGCCTTAACAACAGGCCAAGCATATATGGTTATGCCCATTTTAAAATGAGAATACTGAGGCTTAGTGCAGTTCATTAGTCCAAAGTCACACAACTAATATTTTAATATTAATTAATGAAATGTTAATATTTTCAATATGTCATAGTAAACAAAACATGCTATTAGAATTAACTTCACTAGTAATTTGTTTTTACTTTTTCTAATTTCCTAAAATTCTACTGAACAATTTTTAATTATGAATATGTCTGGGCATGTTCTTTGCATTCTATTTGTATTGAATACAGCAGAGGTAAGCAAACTATGATCCTCAGGCCCACAGCCTGGTTCTGTACTACTTATAAACTAAAAATGATACAATGGCTTTTTTTTTCTTTTTTAAATGGCCATACATTTTTTTAATGTGTCAGATACCACACATAGCTTACAAAGCCTAAAATATTTGCAGTCTTTTACGGAAAGAAATTGCTGCCCCTTCACTTATACAATGGAACAGAAGAACAGGACTCAAAGGCAGAACCCAAATCTGTGCTTTTATTCACTCCAAATGTGAGCTGTATACTGGAAGTCAGAAATTGCATGAAACCATTGTGCTACATCTCATATCACCCTGAAATTAAATGATGCCAATTACTACACTTCATTAATAGCATTTTATAGTGTTGTTTGACATTAAAACCTTTATTGTACCCATTTAAGAGAGGAACAAACTGAGGCTGGAAGAGATTCACTAACTTGTCTTATGTCACATACCTAATAAATGATAGGACAGAGATCTGAACTGACTTCGTCCTGAAAGGTGCCACTACAGATCTCTTCTACCGCCTGCCACTGAAATCCTATACTGTATGTGATTAGTCAGGACCATGCTCTCCACTGATGGCACTGGTTGTCTACTCTAAGTGTTTAGCTGAGGTGGTATTATCTTTTCTGCTATTTTCTATTCAAGGGATCAACAAATTATGGTCCACGGGCCAAAGTTGGCACCCTTGTCTTTGTTTTTTTAATAATCACTGCTTTCATGCAGGCACATTGTTGACTAATTGCAGTGGAGACCACTCATCCCAAATGGTTACTACTATCTGAGCTTTACCAGGGCCTTGGCTGACCCCTGATCTAATTTGCTCAGGACAGGAACATTGTGCGAGGCGTGGCTCCTGGAGTGGAACCTAGCATGGTAAGAAATGAGGAGGGCCCCGTAAAAGTGGAGTGGTTAGGTGTTGATGGAGTGGCAGTGGAGAGTCAGGAGAGCTCATCTTCCCTCCTCCCCATGCAGGAGGAAACACGCTGTCCACGCCCCTCCCTTGCTGCCATCTTTCTCCAGCCAGTGTTGGGATTCTCCCCTCTGCTTTCCTCACTTCCCCAAGACTTGTCCAGGAACATGTGGTTTGTATTTCACTGAAAATATGCAGGGATTTTTAAATTAGGAGAAAACATGTTTGGCAAAAACTAAAAAACTTTGCAAACCATCTGGGACATTCGCTTGTTTGCGCTGGAGCTGAATGCCCCTGTCCTCCACGGAGAAATGATTTTTCACAAAACCCACATTAGTTTCAGAATGATGGGACTCTTCATACTTAAGTAAAACCAACAGGAGTGTGTCATGTTGGCCTCATGATAGCTGGAGAAAGGCCCTGGCAACCAGTCCTGTGTAAAATGAAGGTGGTATTTCAAGGACATCTGAGGCAAAACTGACAAAAGGAATTGTTGCGTAAGGTAGCCACGCGCCACTTCCAAAAGATTTAGAAACAGCCACCAGCACCAGACATTTCCTATGTTTCAGGCACTTTCCTAAACACCTTTTACCCTTTACCTTAATCCCCCAACAGCCGGGTAAGATACATTCTGGCTTTGCCTACATTTCAATTGAGGAAACTGAGAATGAAACAGTCTAAGGAATTTTAGCTGAGGCCAAGCAACTTGTAAGGGGTCCTGTTGGGAGTGAAACCAAGATCCAGGACTAGGTGCCTGCAGAGCCTGTGCCCCGCTAGTGCTCTGTACCAGTCTCCCCGGGGTTATATTTCCCATTCCCTGCGACCACAGCAGTGCCAGGAACGTAATAAGTACTCAAGAATTATTCATTTCCTAATTGAAGTATTTCAAAAATACATATTAAAACCCACTTTGTGATACGCATCACTGTGGTCAGGCATAGGGATTCAAAGGCAATCCAAGATAAACGGGCAGATTTAAATGTAATTTATTAAGTTTAAAACTATCACAGATATCCCCCCTCTGTATCTAGAAGATTCAAATTTCATAAAGGTTTTTTCACTTCACTCCTTTTATTTATCCATTGTCACTTATTTTTCTGTTTTATATCTTGGTCTCTCTTGCTTTAGCCCTTTTCCCCTTTCTCCCAAAACCCTAGACCCAAAAACAGTCTACATATTGTGAAAAAGATTTCTTAAACCACAAGGATGATGTAATTCTAGGCCTGTCCTTCCTCCCTCTCACACACAAAAAAATTGGATATGAGTGAGATTTTTAAAAATTGGTTCTTAAATGTGATGAAAAGAGTGTCCTTTTCACCAGAACAAAACAACCCTTAACACTGAAGCCTCCTTCCTGATATGCTCGACTTCCAAAGATGAAGAAATCCATATTGAGCCACAGCTTGCAGATGAAGTGAGGGACAGAGCGAGCTATGCACTGGAAAGACCTTCGAGCTCTAGAATGAACTGCAGACTCCCTTTGGGCTCTAGGACCTATGGCTTAAGAAAGAGCCTGTCTTTTGCGGGGCACTAACCCAACAAGGCTTGCTTGCAACCCGGTTGATATGGCAGGATATTTGCAGTGGAAAGTGCTCACATTGAGCATTTCACAGCTAGTCACTAGCCATCAATTACTTAAGAGTCAGGTCTTGGCCAGCAGCCTCTGTTCCACCAAGTATGTCATTCTGTGTTCACAGAAACAGAGTTTACAGTCCTGTCACTAAATTAAAACGGGTGCTTCCAAATTAAAAGCAGACAGGACAGATGTGTGGGGAAAAAATGGAGACTCACATCTTTTGTGAATCAGCTAATCATTGTGCCAGAACTTGAAATCAGCTTTTCCTGTAGAGGTCTCAGCTACACCACACCTCTGTAAGTTGCATTAAATGAGGTGGAGTTAACCTTTTACCAGATATTTCCTTCACTTTGCCATCTGGAAAAGGATGAAGAGTTCACTGAGGCTCAGAATCTCAAGGACTCTGCACTGTGAGAACTTGCGGTCAGAACATGAGGGTGGCCACGTCCATCTTGTCCCCCCATAGAGCAATATGGAGCCACTTAGGAGTGGAGATGGTAAATGAAAGGCACATGAAACCAAGCTTGCCACCCCAGCAACACAGGGTCCCAACCCAAACCCCAAATTCCATGGCCTGCACTATTCAGGGGAAAAGTGCTTTTAAAAAAAAGTTTCAGTATTCTATTAATCAACTCATAATATAAACAAATATTAGTTTTAATTTATTGAGCACTTACATTAAGTCTTAAAAATCCAAATGTGATCAGCAAATCCTAGTTTAAAAGGCCTCAGTGATTTCCTAGCACCCTAATGATAAAGACCAACACTGGGTTGCTGAGGCCCATAGGGTCTCACCTTGCCGCATCTTGTGCTGCCTGATGGCTCCATTTCTGTGATCCAGGTGCACTGACCCTTCCATTTCCACAACCCTCCATCTGCTGAAGAACTGCAAGTTCTCTCCTGTGCTACAGTGCTTTCTCAACGATCCTCTTCTTTCTTCATCTTTAACGAGAAATAATTCATATGCCACACAATTCACCTATTTAGAGTGTACAATTTACTGGTCCGTGGGCCACCAAAATCTACTTTGAATCAATTTTATCACCTCAAACAAGAACCCTTCACTCATTATCAGTCACTTCCTATCTCCCCTAACTTCTGTCCACCCCAGAGCTAAGCAATCATGAACTGACTTCTCTCTCTCTTTTGATTCTTGTTACGGGCATTCCATGCAGAGGAGGTTATACAACATCTTAAATGTCTGGCTTCTTTTACTATTTTTTGGGCTTACCCTGATTTGATCATGTTAACAGCATTTTGTTCCTCTTGATCACTGGGTGATACTCCATTTTATGAATATACCACATTTGATTGATCTGTTGATAAATTGGCAGACGTCTGAGTTCCTTCTGCTTCGTGGCTATTATGAACAATAGTGCAGTGGATATTCACACACAAGTGTATGTGTTGATACATATTTTCATTTCTCTTGGATATATACCTAGAGTTAGAATTATAATTTGATATGGAAAGTCTATGTTTAACATTTTGAGGCAATTACATATTTTTGACCTAATATTAGCCAACCCTCATCCTCTAAGTCTTAACTAAAATATAACTTAGTCAAAAATGCTATCTTGTCCTCTCTATTGTCTGCTTCAAGTTCCTCCGTTAACTGCTTCTCACGACCTACTGCTTTTTTCTTTATTGTCTTATCCTGCATAGTTTTGACATTTTTATGAACATAATGATTTGATGTCTCCTCCTAAGATAGATGGCCCCCAGCTCATTACTGTATCCTCAGAACTCACGCTAAGGCACTGTGGTAACTAGTCTTCAAAATCAGCTCCAATGATTCCACCTCCTGATGTTCACACTCCTATCTAATACTGTTCTTTTGAGTATGGGCTTGACAGAGGAATATGTTTCTAGCAAACAGAATGAGGTGGAAGTGACAATATTTAACTTGAGGAATGGGTCTGCACTTTTTCTTTCTCTCATCACTTGCTCTGGATGAAGGCCAGTAGTGGCCTCATGAGGATGCTGTCCACTAGGGAAGGAACCAAGCTCTCTTGTCAACAGCTGTATGAAAGAAGCATCTTGGAAGCAGGTCCACCAGTCAGACCTTCAGCTGACTGTAGTCCCAGTCCATGTTTTAATAACAACCTTAGTAGGAATCCTAAACCAAAATGACCCAGCGAATTCCTTGAATTCTTGACTTACAAGATTTGTGAAATAATTAGTATTTGTTGTTTTAAATTACTAAGTAGTTAAATGTTTGTGTCTTCTTAAAATGTATACGTTGCAACCCAGTCCCCTGACACGCTAGTATTTGAAGGTAGGGTCTTCAGGAAGGAATCTGATTTAGATTAGGTCATGACAGTGGAACCCACATGATGGGCTTAATGTTCTTATCAGAAGAGAAAGACAGAGGTCTTTACTTTGCTTTCCTCACAGGCATACACTAAGGAAAAACAACATGAATACACAGCAAGAAGACAGCCACTTATAAATTAGAAAGTACCCCCCAAACCAAAGCCCCTACCATGTTGATCTGGGACTTCTCAAGCTCCAGAACTGAGAGGAGTGAATATCCATTCTCTAAGCTTCCAGTCAACATTCAATCAGCTTCCCAGGCATTTTGTTATAGGAGTTTGAGTAGACTAAAACAGGTTATATAAGAATCTCATGGAGTGGTTGCATCAACCCTAAATTATACACACAATGACCTGTACTTTACCGGTAGGGAAAGTCAAGTCCAAAGAAGCTAGGAATCAAGCACAGACCTGTGTGACTTTGAAGCAGAAAAAAACCTCATCCTACACTGCCACCTGGCAGTGCAGAGATTTGCTCACCATCTAAGGGAAACTTCAGCAGTTCTGGGGTCCAAAACAAGATGAAACACCACTGACATTTAAAAATGAACCATTTATTTTCATGTTTTTCAGTCAAATTGAATTATTGATACATTTTTAAAAATGTATTGAGAGGAAATTCACATAAAAAATTAACTAATTCAAAGTATTCAAACCACTAGCATTTAGTACATTCATAACGCTGGGCAACTATCATCTCTAACTATTATAAAATACATTAATTTATTTTTAGATCTAGGTACATAATCAAGTTAATTACATTCCTCAGGTGAAGCACATTAATGTCCCCATCAGGGCAGGGTCCTCTCTCTAAGTCACTTTTTTATAATAATTCTTCACCTCTCATCCTAAAACTCCGCCTCCAGTCATACTAACATATGTCATGTCTTTCTTCTTGTTTACCCAGCTTGTTTTATATAATCTTCTTGTCCTTTCCAACTTTGATCTTCCATTTTTCCTCAATGTAAGAAAGTAACGGGGCTAGAAAATCATTTTTCTTTAAAGCTTCTTCTCTTTACAGAAAGTGCTAAACATTCAAGAATGCTTTGGTATACACCAGGAGTCTATAATCTGTCACCCACGGGTCCACTCCAGCCTGCAGCCTGTTTTGTAAATAAACTACATTGCAACACAGCCATGCTCATTTGCTTATACAGTTTCTGCCCCTGCTTTCTCTCTGTGGTAGCAGAGCTGAGTGCTTAGGACAGAACAAGGTTCACAAAGCCCAAAATATTTACAATCTTGCCCTTTACAAAATATGTTCCCAAGCCTTGCTTTAGGCTACGATCTGCCTCTTTGCATGATCCCAGCACACATCAATTTACCCCTTGGGCTTTGGTATCACCCTACAATGAGAGCATTATACTAAAACAGAATTCCGGCTTCTCCTTTCCTTTTTTTTTTTTTTTTTGCTGTAGCAGGGATCAAACTCAGGACCTTGTACTTGCCAGGCAGGTTCTTGTGTCACTGAGCTATATCCCCAGCCCTCTTTTCTTCTTAAACTTTCTGTCTCTCATGGTTTTGCCATAGAACACAGTTGAAAATAAATTGTTTATGAGAAAATTCAGTGTAGAAAACACAAAAGTGAATTCCCTAGTACAGGTAGATGGACCCTGGAATCATGCCTGGCTGTCTTCAACAATACCCTAGCTCTCTGTTAGCCACTGAGGTAACATATCCATCTACTAGGACACTGGGGAACTCCATGAGATACTCTCAGATATTTCCAAGGCCAGCACCTTCTGTGGCACCCTATTGTTGAGTGATAGATGTGATGAATTTTGGAGTGAGTTTAAACTCTGACTGATATTTGCTGTAGGGTTTGTACTAACTAGTCGCTGTAATCCCTGTGAGCCTCAGAGTACCCTTTTGAGGTCATTGATAGCACATGGTAGTTGTGGGAATTAAAGATAACATAGGTAAGGGGCTGGGGATGTAGCTCAGTGGCACAGCACCTTCCTTGGCAAGCTCAAAGTCCTGAGTTTGATTCCCAGGACCAAAAATAAAAATTAATAAAATGTAGCAATAAAATTAATCAAAAAATTTTTTAAAAGATAGGTAGAATATCTCTTATCCAAAATGTTTACAAGTGGAAGGAGTGTTTCAGATTTCTGAGTTTTGTGGATCTATAATGAGATACCTTGAAAATGCAATCCGAGTCTAAACACACAAAAACCTGTGTTTCATTTACAATTTACACACATAGGCTGATGGTGATTTTATACAGTATTTTTACTGTGACTGCATTTTGACTGTAACCCACCCTCTAAGATCAGGTGTGGAACTTTCAACTTGTGGTATCATGTAAGTGCTCAAAAAGCTTAAAATTTTGGAATTCTGGATTCTGAATTTTTGGGTTTGGTGTGCTCAACCTGTGCTTCTATAATAGCTGACATAGAAATCTGTATTCAAAGAATAAAAAAATATGATTTATTTGGGGCAATCTATGCACTGCCTTTCCTGTGTGTATTATTCCTGGGCCCCACAACTGAAGCATAAGAGTCCTGAGTTCAGGGAACTCAATTTCATTCTTTACTTTTTGAAGACTGCCGCTGAGAGCAGAGAGATCAGCCTTTTTCTTGGTATGGAAATCTATGATTTACATGGTATGATTTGGAAACACTTCTGAAAATACCTGCCTCTAAAAGATATCGACAGTGGTTGCTTGCTTGGCATCTACTGTGAAGGCTTAGCAGATGCTTTTGGGAGGACGGTGTATTTTCAGCCACTGAAAATTCCACACAGGAATAACATGGTGGGCCATTATCTTATATAGCTTGGGTTAATATCAGGTTGAAGCATCTGATGGGGAGACACAAACAAAGCTTTGGAAAGGCTCACGGTGTGCATCATGACTTACACAGCATAAAAGACGACGATGGAGGCCTTGAGAACACAGCAGGAAAATCTCTCAACAGGGAATCATCTAAGTGGGGTCTGCATCTGACTCACCCAGACTGTGCGGCTCAAGGCAGACCCTCAGCCTCTCTCGCTTTCTGTTTGCTACCCAAACTCCAGCTAATCCTGACTCACCCACGCAGTTATTGTGAACATCGGTCCTTGGTATACGTCTTGGAGTAGAGTGGCAAGGAAGGAAAACCTCGAAGATGGTGAGAGGCAAATGTGGCTATTAAGAGAACAAGAGAACATGGGACCTACCACAGTCCATTATCTGGAACACCCAGTAATTTGACCCAAGTCAGACTTACACTGAATCAGGTCAGGTAGGCACTGAATCAAAAGCAGTGACCATCACCATAACACATACCAGGTATCCACCATGCAGTGCTAAGCACTCCACTCATACTGTTGTGGTTTTATCACATGGATGATTTAGGAAGTTTGCCTCATTTCCAGTAGCAGCAGCTTCCCCTGCATTGGGACTCTGGTGCTAGAATTCGCTCAGGCTGACGGACGGAGAGCAGGAGTTCAGTGACTCATTGCTCCAAGGCAAAGCAAAGCAGACCGTGCTTCATGCTGTTCCTCTTCCTTGGTGAACCTGAACACTGTAAGTTGACTGACATGGTAATGTCAGTAGACAGAAAGGTCCCAAATCCTGTAGTTCCATGACTGAGAAATAAACATTGATGGTGTGAATTCACTAACATGGCAAGGTTTATTATTGTGGAGCATAGCTCTGCCTATCCCATCAAATACAATGGCTCACATGTTTGGTGCTTGCTCCTAGAGGCAGTGCACATAATTCAGTTTCACTTAATCCTTACTCTCATGTTTTGGAGACAGTATTGAGTGAGCTATCTGAGAATACACAGAAGGCATCAGAGCCTGAATTTGAACACGGCATTCTGGCAGCAAGACTGCCTTCTGAGCCACTATAGTAAGATGCTTCTTTATAGAAGGAAAAGAGATTTGAGAAGTTAAGGATCTTGTGCAAATTCACTGAACTCAGAAAGAGCAAAGCTATGATTCCAACCCAGGCTTGACTGGTTATACATTCTGAGAAAATTCCCACTCTTCTTATTACCCTTCTTTGCAGTTTTGTGTCAGGTCAGTCCCAAAGGTGTGTGCCTGGTGTTTCCCCTCACCCCCAACCCCTGCAATTCACCCCATTCAGGATGTGAAAACACTCCGTTAAAGGCCAGGGCTGTGTTTCCAGCCACTGTATGGGTGAGGGAGTGCACAGGGGCTTGCCTTATGCTCAAATCCCCCATTCACCAGGGGACTGCAAGTGCCAGGCCTGACAGTCATACAGCCCTTCCTCTGGGCAGTTCTTGCTGCCCATGGAGCTTTTCTGTGCAGGGCTTGCAAAGCTCAGCAACATGCCGTGGGCGCTCCCTAGAGAGGCCGAGAGGCCTGCTATCCACAGGCGACAGGCGTATTGACTTTCAAAACTGTAGTGTTCAAGCCTGGGGGCACTCTTTGACTCATATTTCCTTTTTGAGTCTCTAATGCCACAAAGGCCCAGGAAGACGAAGGGAAAGGCAGGCACAGTTCTGCCCAAGTGGGTAATGAGCAGTGGACTGTGCCTGGAAGGGACAGAAATGAAAGGCATGATGCAGGGAGCTAACATTCAGGGGGCACAGATGCCAGGCAGTGTTTAAAGCTGCTCTGCAAGTGGACTGTCATGGAATTCTCATGGCAATGTGGAGAGGTACAGATTAGCTGATTTTGCATGGCAGAAGACTAAGGTTCAGAGAAGCGACACATCTTGAAGTTAGAAATGATATTGGGTTCTTCTGGAACCAGGACTCTGAATTTGTTTGCTTTTCCTAGCATTGGTTTGCACTATAAAAGTTTTTCTGTATGAATCCACTTGACAGTTTTGCTAGAATAAATAGTCCACTGGATTTTTTATTTTGTGCAGAATATTTTTAAATGTGAATGCATTTGATCCTCACAAAAGCTTTGTGGAAAAGGCAAGGCACATTTTTTTCATATTTAAGGAAACTGAAACACAGAGTGAATGAATCACCCAAGGGTCCATAACACAGGCAGGATATGCTCAAAGCCAGGGTGTCTGAAATCTGGTTGGACATCTTCCCTGGAGTCCTGCGACAATAGCTCAGGACTGCTAGGTGGCCAAGAGCACTGACTTGGGCATTTGGTGCACCTTGGGCTTTAGTCTTGGCTTTGAGCCTCATGAGCTGTGGGACTTGTAATGTGCAGAGTCTTCTTTAGCCAAAATAATAAAAAGAATATTAAAATCTACCTCTTGATTATTATGAAGATTTAATGTATGTCCATGTAAGGTCAGCGCTCCATGTACAGAAGCTATTCCTATTCTATAAAATCTCTTTATCTGACTGTTAAATGCCTAGGAAAAATCACACTGGAAAAATATCCATCCTGACTACGATAGTGCCTGAGACTACAGTTTGTGTGCATTTCATCCTCTGAGATTTCCAGGGACTCTAACTGTGGCCAAGGCTGGTTTTGTGACTTCAGTGGAAAATAATGCCATTCAGTCCCTTCACCACTGGCTTCTGGCCTTTCAGGAGGAGAGGTTGGGTTCGGGCTGAATTAAAGCCCGACCCGCCAATGGCTCCCCAGTCACGAGATGCTGGGAGCTGCCATCCCTCTCAGCAGCTTCGGCTGCTTTCCTGATAACAGTGTTATTCTCTTTGGTCTTCTGGGAGTCCCACCAGCATCATTAATCAAAGTACTGCGTTGCTTACTCGTACTGAAGTATCCTCACCGCCTCATCAATCATAAAAGCAGTAAAGAGTGTGCTTTGGATTTCTAAGGAAAGCTCCAGACAGCACCAAAAGAAAAAAAAAATTCTGTGAGGCTGGGGGAGCTTAATTATCAGCTGGGCCTCAGCCCATCACTCACGCTGGAAATGTCTTTACAGCTTTATTTGGGTTGTGTCTCTTTTTAAATCCTAGTAAACAGCCGTTAAGCTAAAAACCCTCATTGCTCGGCACAGGGAGCCCCACTGGTTTTCAAGCTATTATTTTAATAAGGCCTATTTTACAATTAAGGCACCATGGGCTTTAAATTACATATAAAATAAAATGTGGAAATTGAAGCATTAAGTGTGTGACTGCCGTTAGAGAAACAGCAGCCGCTCTTTGTGGTAAAATGCTGTCTGGTATACAATGAATAGAACAGAAGGCTGGGGTTATGTACCCCCATGATAAAAAGAAACTGAACACACACACACACACACACACACACACACACACACACCATAAGAAAGGCGTTTGCACTCTTCTCCGGTAAGGAGATGGGATCATGCCTAAGTGGGGTGAAATAATAATAATACCTTATTGAAATGGCTAATAAGACAGCTAATATTTCCAAGAGCTTGCTACATGCCAGACACTAGCTGAGAATTCTCTCCCATATAGTGTCATCCTTCTACCAGGTCTAAGAGGCACGTGCCAATCTTCACCCCAACAAAGAAGAAAATGGAGTCTCAGAGAGGATGCTGCGCTCCTGAGGTCTCAGAGCTAAGGCCAAACAAGGGTTTTTGAGCTCCAAGAACTACGCTGGGGATTAGACTGTTTATCAGCAAGGGAGACAGCCTTGCTCTTGCCTTTTCTTGCCTTTATGGCATCTGTAGTGCAGCACGAGGCTCAAAGGACCAAAAGAAAATCACATGAATTTGTAAGTACATGTAGAGTAAATGCGACAAAGGAGAATGGAGGACGAAGAAGTGGCTCCTTTTTAAATAGAGTGGCCAGGAAGAAGCCCTCTGAGGAGGTCACGGCAAAGCCATGGAGAAAGAGAAGAAAAAAGAACCCGGCTTCAGGACAAAATACAACACATGCAGCAGGCTGGCAGAGGAAAAGCCTTGGGTGACAACAAGCAACCGAAGGGAAACCATTGAGGTCAAGGTGGCAGGTGAAAGAGAGCAGAATGAAATGGAGAGGAAAAGCAAGCAGGGCTCGGCACCCCTGTGACCCCCGCAAAGAACTAGCTTCATTCTCAGTTTGGGTAGACCATTAGTCAAGGGAGGCTCGGACTCTAATTTGAAATAGATCATTTGAGCTGGTACTGAGAATGAGCTGAAAACGAACAAGGGTGAAAATAGGGAAGAGTCTGACAGTAGCCCAAGAAGGCCAAACATTTAGGCCATGGTGGTGAAGTCTGGACGGGCTATTCAAGATACAGCTCAGAGGTAGAAATAGCAAGATTTTTGTCAGCCATCCACCTCCCATAGGTTCCCGTCAGACTCCCCATGTTGTCTTATCATCTCATCCATGTTCTCCCAAAGAAAGTTCTATTGACTCCCTTAAGCAAGGTTCTATGTTCCAAACTGTTCTGTGTTGAAGCTGCCAGCCACTGCCCTCAAGTTCCTCAAGGTTTGCATTTAACTTTAGAGGGTGTGAAAAATTTGGAAGGTTCTTCTAAATGTAAATGAGTCACATGTAAAGCAGGTGTGCCTGACCCTGTGGGCAGCTGTCAGGTGGAGTGCAGTGCCAGAAACACTCATTTGCTTTTACAAAGAAAGCATCCCAGCCCCAGGAGCAGGAGACCTTTTAAGAAACAATATTGGAGAGATGTGTGGGCCTTGCGTCTGCCGGGTGGAAAAGGACAGCATGATGGCAAGTTTTCATCCTTCCCCAGAAGACAAACCTTCTGAACAAGGATGAGAGGGAGTTACCAGTGTGATATAGACTTGGAAGCTTTTTCCTTTTGGTCTACAAAATCCAACTCTTGGGTGGTACTGAGTCAAATTCATTAACATCTCACAGCTGTTCAGATGCCTGTGGAAAATGACTTGCAGCTTTGTGATTTCATTCCCAGTTTGGCCCTCCCGAGCTGGAAGCTTCCTTGGCAATCACAATGGAGGTCCTGGTGTGGGTAAAGGGCCTTCTGTAAGGAGTGGCTTTTTTCAACTTCACTTACTCCTCAGGGCTGACAGAAAAGCTGCAGAGACCAGTGTTGGCAGAGTGGAGTTTAGGACCTTCCCAAGATGCTCAGTGTCAATTTCTCTTGCCTAATCCTGGTGAAAATGTATTAGAAAGAGTCTAAGCAGGAGATATCTGTTTGGTTGTTTGTCAGGCCCACACTATGCAGAGTGAATCCTCTGTTTTCCAACAATGGGCTCCCTGACCCTCTCAGTCCACATACTTCTTGAAAAGGAAACCATGTTTTTACAACCTGACCTTTTCTTTGGCTTCAGTTAATGAAAGATCAACCGGAATCACTCTTCTAGAAGAGTAGAACTGAAATTAAGGTCTCAGTGGGGTTGATCTCTTGAAGAGAGGAAATAGCAGCATTAGAGAAATTATATGTACTGCAATCGAAATGTACCACCTCTCAGGGGCTTAGCACTGCAAACGTGTATTTCTCACTCATGCTTGTAGGAATTCTTATAGGAATACATGGCCACCAAGTTGTCATGGCAGAGGCAGAGAGGCCTACTGGGTGGATTTTAAGGACCAGGCCTTGTTTCACTTCCATTTGCATCTCACTGTCCAAAATTAAATTAGATAGACTGATCAAAACTTTAAAAGAAAAAGAGAAATGTCATCTTTATGCATGCCAAGGCAAAAGGAACGGTGTAGTGAGTGCGTAGCCTTGTTTCAGCTCATGCATAAAACCACAAACAGAAAAGCTAGTCTTCAAAGAGGGGAAGATTAAATATGAATCTGCTATAAATAGCTTCCCTACAGTGAGCTTCCTTTGCTGCCTGAGTTTGTTCAAGGGGATAAAACCCCAAGTACAAATAGAGCCTTTAGCATCCACTGCACTGTGAGCCTTTAGAAGACAAAGGTGACATTGCTCAAGGTCAAGCACAACTCATCACAAAGAGGTGAGGTCTGCCCATCAATAGTCTTGAAGACACAGGAGTTCTTGTACTGTAGTGGTCTGTTGGCTCAGGTTGAAAGATAAAACTTTTCATTCCACCAATGGAGAGAGGACCCTTCAATGTAGTCTTTTTTCTGGAAGTGCATCCAGTTGTTCTCTTGTAAATATCTTCTGCTATATTTCATATGAAGGGCTGTACAATAAGAAGCCAGGGCCCAAGAGCAGAACAAGGGAGGCCAGAGCACAACTAATATTGGTGCAGTTCGACATGGAGTCCACATGGGTGGCTTCCAGGTGCTGTAATTTCAGTGGTGTGAACAGAAACTCATGCTCTTAAAGATTTCTCTCACTCATCCAAATCAACCCTAAAACTTCATCTTATCCATGGAAACATTATTGATTTCCATGGCTTTAGTCTTTTCCAATCTTCCCAGTCTCATCTTCTTGCCTTAACATTTTGAAGCTTTTTAATTCCTATTAAACTCCCCAGGTCATTCCATTGTGTTCTCAGCTTTGTGGGACACCACTCTCTGTTTACTTGGCCCTTGGCTTTCTCCCCGCTACAGAACATTCTACTCACTTTCTTCCACTCTCTGCACAGCTTTCCCTATGCAGTCAACGATGATCGCCCCTTCCTACATGGCACCGTTGCCTCTGTTACTGCTGTCTTTTAATTATTTGCTTCTTAACCAACACTGTCCCTGCCCAGACCCCAATCTCCTGCATGAGAACTCTTTGAAAGTAGAATTTCTTGTTACTTGTATTTAGACTCCAGTATCTGATGCATAGTTCTCAATAAATGATTGAATAAATAAGGGAATAAGCAAATGAATGAATGAATTTGTAAAAGTAGTTACCTCTAGGAAGGATTACTAATCAGGCCTTGGCAACTATTTAGTATTAATCAATTGATTTTGGTTTTGGGGGTGATAAAGGAATTTTTATTGCTAAAGCTGAAGGCTTTTCTTTCATTTTCTCTGGCTTTCTTTTGTGGAGCACTGAGGTGCTCAGCTTTTTCTCTGGACCTTCCAAGTCTGTTTTTTCCAGTTTTCCTTTTGTCTAGTTTGTAACCTAGTGTACTTCTTTCTGCCTTTTGCTCCCAAGCTTTCATACACATGCACTGACATGCTTACCAGTACCAGGATGTTTGTTCCACTGGAGAAAGACTCATGTTTGTTTCACCCATTGAGGTCAAGAACAGAATGTGACATGTGGCAGCCACTCAGTAGGTATTTGCTGATAAAATAATGGAATCAACAAATCAATGTATGAGTGAAAGAAAAGTCTTTCTTCCTTACGTTATTGACTTAGGAATTAATGTGAGTTTTAGACATCTTTCCTATTACAAATTGATTGTATCTTATTTAAAACTCTAATTAAAGAGCAGCAACTAACTGGAATACTTTTGAGAAAGATTAAAATTGGGGTCAGGGGAAAAGAGGCCCATAATTGATTGGTGATATCTGTTAAGAGCACAGGAGGAGAAAGTGGTAATGCATCCCTAAACTAGAAGACATTGGAGGGTAATGTACAAGTGATTCTTGATTGATCATATGCTTCAGACTGTAGACATCATGGCACAGTGGTATAAGATACAAAATAAAGGAGGCTGGGTTGTAGGATAAGAATGCCTATTTTATCCAAGTACTTTGAAATTTTTTTAGGTGGTAGTAAGTTTTCCAAGCAAGTTGATTTTTAAATTTCCATTCAAATACATGACATAAACAAATTTGATTAACAATTTAAATTGGCAAAGCACCAAAATCTGAAACTACAGAAAAACTACTTATCAAATCATATTACACAGAGCTAAAAGAGCTGTGTGGGTGTTGCTGTGGTTTAGATATTATTTGCATATGTACCCATGGGGTTCACATGTCCCCACTGTGAGAGTGTTAAGAGGTAATGGGTCCTTTCAGAGGAAGGGCTAATAGGGTATGGTTGGGTCACTGAGGACAGGGTCCTCTGAAGGGTCTCATGAAGTGAGTAAGTTCCTGCGAGAACAGGTTATAGTAAAACGAGGAAAGCTGTCCCTTCTAGTTCTCTGGCTTCCAGTTCCATGTACCATACTCCTTGCATTGTGATGTCTTCTGCCATCGGGCCCTCACAGAGCTGAGCAGAAACTGGCACTTTGTTCTTGGTGCTCCAGAACTATGATCTAAATAAATCCTTTCATCCTTATGAATTGCACATCCTTGGGTATTTTATTACAGCAAGGGAAAATGAACTAATACGGATATCTTGGAACAAATCACCTTGAAATTCTCTATGATATTCATTAGTATCATTCATCAAATATTTCCAGCACTTCTTCTGCTAGGTACATGGTAAGATGACATCTCATCTTCTCAGTTCTTGGGTATGATCATAAGATTTGAATTGGCAATGAAATGTGAATGGAAGTGATCTGGCCTCCCTTTCCACAACAGCCTTTAAGAGACAGTGAAAGATTTCCTCTTTTTCTTTGCACCTCCTGAGGCAACCAGCAAAGCTCTAAGTGGCAGACATTTTTAGCCTGAGTCCTTAACCACAGACAGCATGGGGCAGAGCAGAGTCCCTTGCTGATCTGCTGTGGACAGATATCGTGAACAATATATAAACCTTTGTTTAAGCCACTGAAATTTGGAGGTTGTTTGTTAGCACAATATGACTGAGCCTATCCAGACTGACACAGTCTCCAAGTTGAGAATTATGACATGCCACAGCATAAGGGAGAGATAAGTCTCCAAGGACAAGTTAGTTAAGTAAGCGTCCCTTCTCTAAACTGTGGCTTCTGTTCATCTGAAATATTTAGGAAAAGAATCAATAGAGGGAGAAATGAAAGCTCTACCTTCCACCGCTCTTCGTCATGAACCCTGTGCTCCAGACGAACAAAGCGAGGCACTGTTCTTTATAATCACCCCCAGGCTTTCTCATTTCATGCCTTTGTTCCCACTGTCCTCTCTCCTTAGAAAACCTTTCTATCACCTTGTATCCAAGTCACTCCCATCTCCCAGGGACCAGATACAATGTTGACTCCTGCAAATGTGTCTTCCCACCAACTAAGAGGGACGTCTCCCTCTTCTGAATGCTCGGAGTACTTCAGCATTATTTCTCTTATTACACTGTTCATTGTCTCCTGTAAAGGTTTACTGAATGATTAGATGAAGGAAGAAAGGGAGGGAGGGGAGGGGGGAGGGAGAAATTCCACAAATGCAGGAATCATGAGCAGGAATGTGGAAATAATACTTTCCAAGTTGGGAGATTGGTCTTTGCCTCTCTGTTTTCTATTTTGAGCTTTCCTTCACAAACTACTGGCTGCTCTAGACATCTTTCATGTACTGCTCCACTTTCCCCACGTCCACCATTGCCTCCTCCCTACTATACCCTTTGGTTAGTTATGATGGCTTAGTTGTCTAGATAAATGCATCTTTGCTGATACATGAAGGAATCTATAATCCTTTTTAATTAACACAGCATATACTTCTTTATCTCTTAGTATCTCACGATCCATTCTAGGTCTCCAGGATGCACACACCATTTGAAAAATTGCAACCTCAACTCCTTTAATAGCTCTTTAGAAAGTCACGACTAATTTGTGGGGCTCGATGCACAAAATAAATTCTGGGCTCCTTGTTGAAAAGTTACTGAGAGTTTCAAAATAATAAAGGAGAGCACTAAGCTGGTTAAAGGGGCCTGGGAAGCTGGACAGATTACACACCTATGAAATCAGGGCTGGTGTATGATGTGGGAGTTCTCCATGCACCCAATATAGATGACAACTGATTATCTATGAGATCTTTTCTATCTTCTTCCTCCTCCTATCTACTAGGTATATCCTAAGCACTCTGTGAAGCCTTAGACTTCAGAAATTTACTGAGGAGTTTGGCAAACTTCAGGAATATTTCCTGCTGCATCTTTGTTCTCTGAAGCAAAAATGGGACCCACCCCAGTATCCAAGCAGCAACTTCTTCCAACCCCCCTTTAAGATGCCAAGGAAGAGTTTCAAATGAGACAAGCTATCTGTTTCTTGATGGAATTGAAAATTTGCCCACATCTTCTAAGAATCATGATCTTGATGCCCTGGAAGTATATTTTATTTTATCTTTAAAAAGTTTTCTTTCCTACCTAAATCAAAGGGAGGTTGAGAATACTTTTAGCTTATGTTTTCTAACCCTTCTACAGTTCACTTCTACATCAAGGTTATAGAGAAACTGTGGTGTGTTCTCCAGGAAAGTGGGCAGCAAGAGTTCCCAGGATGCATCTGTGCTGCTTTGTGATCTGCTCTTGGCCTGATGAGAGGATACCACACACAGGATAACTAATCTACCCCTGCTCAGAACCCTGGGAAGGACCAAAAGAGTGCTGTGAGGACCTGGAAGTCATGGTGCTACCTTGATTTTCCTATCTTTGACCAAATTAGTAAGTTTGGCAGCAGTGCACTCTCAGGATCGGTTAGATCAAGATGGTGGCTTTGATTCCCATAGAACAAAGCTTGTGATGCTCCAGGTAGCTGTACTGGCCACTCCCCATCCACATTTTCAGTAATTAGACAAGTTTCCCTTCTTATGTTGGTGTCTATATCACATCCATTGTACATGTTTTATTAGTTGTTAGTCAGCCTCAGAATAAACCACATGCCCATTTTCAGTTTGGGGTCTCACACGTGCACAACCAAAGTTTCCTAGCTTGGTGGGATGGTACAGCTTGCTTGTGCCAGCTCTATAACTACTGTGGCCCACATTCATTGATGTGACCTTGATAGCTTACAACTGGCCTCAGTGCGACTTGTTACCTTACAGAAATCAACAAATGCTACAAATCAGGGGTTTTTTGTTTTGTTTTTAAGGTCAGTTTATCAGCTTATCACACAGATGGTGATACATGTATGTCTCATTGGAGTATTCCTTCATTCATTATGTTACCCATGATGCAGTGAACATTTTTTTGCTATCTAAGTTATCTCCAAAATTAGAGCACTTTCAGGAATAAAAGGAAATACTGCAAAGAGTTACGTGAAAACAGAGTACATAGAAACTACCTTGGGAAAGCTAGAATCTATTGGTACCATATTGTTCTGCTTCTAGTGTGCTTGTTTTGGAGGACACGAGATCATTAGGAGACACAATCTCTACCCTCCTGATCACACAGCCCTGTGGGCTAAAAGAATATATCAATAAATTGCCTTATTTACTGCTGTATTTCCCATGAGTAACATCAAGAGTTTCAAATCAAATACTAAAAAACCAGTTATATAAGAACTGTTTTTAATCATCTAACTTTAAGAAATTTTGAATTGTGTCCTGATAAAGAAATTCGAGCATCATATAAATGCAAACTAACTAGGCAGTACCATGCTCAAAGTGGTCATGCTGAGACTACCCTTACCAGGACACTCAAGTCCCAAGGATATTTTGAGTAGCATTGATTGCAGTCAATCTTCATGCTTGCAGTGTGGATTTAACTTTCAAAATGAATCATGTGGTATCAAGTATGATGAAGAAAGTAAGCGGCCAAGCTGGGTAGAACACTTTGGTTTAAAATCAGGGTGAAATCATAAGGTCAAAAGATGAAGTTTCCTATGTGGTTAGCTAAGAGGCTTTGCAAATAGACACGCCCAAGAAACATTACAAAGTAAAATTATACTGAACTCATTCTTGATTTTTAAAATCATCTCAGGAGCCTCTGGTCACATCTTGTACAGCAGAAGTACAGGAGAAAAGTAAGGCTGTGGTGGATTGAAGAATCCCTAGTGGTTTGATATTTAAATCACAGAGTCACAGAAAGCTTGCATATGTATTTTTTCCAGTTTACAATAAGCACTGAAATGTTGCTATGGTGAGAGAGCAGCTGCTGATTTACTGACCCCGAGGCAGAGCTGCTTCTCACACAAATTCTTGTTATTGGAAACTGAGGTGCAGTCCAGTTCTCTTCTGCTTTCTTCCATTCCACACAGAATGGAAGCACACCATCAATGTTTCAGAGCTTAGCCCTGAGACCATGGCAGTGAGGACGAGTCAGAAGACTTCTATTCCTGTGCAAGTTATCACCTAGCAAGAGGCACAGACTTTAACCAAACAACACAAAATTCAAGAAAGGCTTCAAATTCCTGTACTAAATGCCATCCAAAGAAATACAGGAGTCTGCACAAGAAGAAGGCTCCCAAGGAAGGAAAGTTCAAGCAAAGAGGGGAAGAACAAAGTAGCCAAAGAAATTAGCACACTGGTGTAGAGAGAGAAGAGCTTGTGTAGAGGTCCTGTGGCTTCCACTCAGAACGACCATTCTACGTTAGAGATCACGTGACGTTTCCTTTCTTGCTAAGTGAGGAAAGTGGAAAGGTAGTCTATAGGTCAGATGCTCTGACTCATATCTTGTCCAAGGCATTTCTCAGAACCCTCCTGTCTCTTCCTGAATTCCAGATATGCTTGGAAGATGCAGAGAAGAGACGGCTGGGGCAGTCAGCAGAGTAATTCTTTTGAGGCTAGCTAGCATTTGGAACTTGGACACATACACACATATGTGCATATACACAAAACATACAAATATACATGTATATACATGAAAACATGTCTTATGTTATTTATTAAAATATTAACTTTATATTGAGCAATACGCTACAGTAACAGAATGAACACTGAATTCTACTTCTAGCCACATGGGCATTTCACGATTCTGTTTCTTCACCCAAAAACAGAGATGCATCTGGTACAAGTAATGCTTTGGACTGCAGCAAAGTGCAATCAGGTGGTAAATATAAAATTGATACATAAATACTATACATTATTATATGATTATTAAGCAGTCAGAAAACTAAAGGATGTTTTGGAGAGGTTTCCCAGGTGCTGACAATGTCACTTTTCTTCCTTCTTTTCTGTTAATCTAGAGATTCTCCACCTCTGTAAGACCAGTAAGTGCAAGATGCTGAGAAAAACTGTCCCACTAGCCCAGCTTTAAAGCCCTTCCGAGCAGGGCTCAGGGTCATAGTCTTGGAACCAGGAAAACCTAGCTCATTCTCCTGCTCTGTTGTGTTCCGGCTCTGTCGCCATGCAGAAAGCCATTTCATCTGCCTCCTCATTTGTAAAATTCAGATACTAATAATTGCTTCATCAAATAGCGAGAAACAGAGGCTATTTTTGGAGTTCCTGGGCCCATGTCTGGCACACACAAAGCCTCAAGAGTGTTCATTTGGCAAGTTAAGTGCTTTGTTTTCAGCACCAACCCCAGCATTGCCAAGCACTCAGACGTCCTTTGTGTCTGTGGTACTGCTACGAGTTTGTCATTCTGTGAGCCTTTTTCGGAGCCGAGCATGGAGGCACATGCCTATAATCCCAGAACTCTGGGGAGCTGAAGCAGGAGGATCCCAGTCTGGGCAATATGGAGACTTAGTGGCACCCTATCTCAAAATTAACAGTAAAAGAGGGCTGGAGATGTAGATCAGTACATGAAGGTACTGGGCTCAATCCCAAGCAATGCATCCAAAAAAATTGGGGGGGAAGTTATTTGTATTTTTCAATATATCCAATGTATTGGAGTTGATTCAGTTGTTCATTCAACAGAAGTGACTGATGACCTACTATGTGTCAGAAACTATTCTAGGCTCTTGATATATACCATGAACAAAATAAACAAACAAAAAAACCCCACTACTGTAGTAGGGAAACAGAGAGTAAACAGTAAGTACAATAGATTAATACATTCTGAGGCATGTTAGAAAATGCTCAGTGCTACCAGGGATTTAAAAAAAAAAGCAGTGTGAAGGCCAGCAATGACAAAGATGGGGTGGCAGGTGTCCCTTTGTATGCAGTGGTTAGGCTAAGTATAACTGAGATGTCACTTCAGGAAAGACGTGCGGAAAGAAAGAGAGCGCCTCTGTGGGTATCTGGGAGGCACGTGGAAAAAGCGTTCCAGGCAGAGGGAATGGAACATAGTTGAAATGGAGCAAGAACGTGCAAAGGGAAAAGCAGTAGCAGAGGAGGCTGAAGAGTTAAGGGAAGGCCAGAGTATTCAGGGTTCTGTGGTGTTATTTGGAGCTTGGAGTTTACCCTGAGTTGCTTGATTTGACAAGGCTGTATTAAGTTTCTGCTTCATGCATAGCCATGCATTAGAAGCTACGTTGGCCAAGAAAAAGTCAAAAGCAAGAAATAACAATCTATTGGAGTCTCTGCTGTTAAAGTAGTGAGCAGTCAATGACATCTACTAGTTTGCCTTTGTTGTTGTTGTTGTTTACCTGTTCAACACACTGAGCCTTCCTTGGGTGATTGTCAGGACATAAAGCTGAATAAACCCTACTCACATAGAATTTTCAGTTTAACTCAGGATCTGTTTACCTTGGCCGGTAGCATATTGGATGGTTTAATCTTTTGTTGTAGGCACAGTCACCACTACACTTCACTGTTGGATGTTGAGCAACAACCCTGGTCTCTACCTCCAAGAGTCTCCCAATGCTGACAAGCAAAAATGTCTCCAGGGATTATACATGCCCCTGAGAGGTGACATGCCAGATCATTCCCAGAGAAACACTGGTCTAACTGGAAAGATGTATTGAACTATTGTCGTTACTTTTGGCTGGAAACACCATCCCTTGTTGTTTTGGAATCCTTTATTTTATGAGATTTGAAGGGAAGCAAAGTCCAATGCTGTTTTGCTGAATGTTTATCCTTCCCTTCAAAATTCATACTGAAGTTCTGGCCCCCAATATGATCCTATTTGGAGTTGGGGCTGTGGGGTGGTGATTAGATTTAGAAGAGGCCATGCAAGGGAGGTCTTCATAGTGGGGTTGGTGTCCTTACTAGAACAGGGAGAATGGTGTACTCCCCCACCCCCACCCCTGTGTAAGGAAGTAGGGAGAAGGCAGCCATTGTGAGTGTTCTTCATTAGGGACTGAATGAGCCAGCTTGCTGCAATTTCCAGCTGCCTCTGTCACTCTAAGTAACTGCCTGTTGCTTAAACTACCTAGATTCTGATACTATAGCACCCTGAGTGGACTAGCATAGTCTCTTTCTACACAATCAGAAAATTCTAGGGACTCACTTAAAAGAGTTCTTCATCAGTGAGGCATGGGATTGGGCCATAATGGGTTTTATTTCTGTTTTCCTTCTTCAAGATAGAGCTGCACAATAAACAGAGCTTGTGGGCTACATCCCTGCTCACATATATCCCTGTGATAATTTTTTTCCTGCTCCTTTCCTTGCCACCAAGAGCACTGCCTGAGACAAAAGTTTGGAGATCTAATAGGCAGGGATGAAGGGACATTGCTGCCCACATGTTGGGCAGAATTAGATATTGCTAAATTAGTACTATTTGACTATTTTTGTACATTTTGGTTTTCTTCCTACCCTCTTCACCTTTGGTGTTTTGAAAAATAGGAACCCCCAGAAGTCTGAATATCTCAGAGACACTGCCTCAAGTCTTGAAGAAAGACAAATCACTGGGGACATGGTAGTATGGGGAGCTGAGCTACATGTACAGACTTGGTATAAAATAAAGCCCTAGGGATCTCCACAGCATCTAGTGCCCCTGGTTCTCCAAACTTACCTTGAAACAGCAAACGATGGGGATGATTTTTTTGTTGAATGTTTTGTTGGTTTGACTTGGAGCATTAGCGGCTCACCTTCATAATCTAAGACCTTCTGGTATCTCTGCTGGTTGAAAATTGTGTTTAAATTGATCCTTCCCTAAACAAGGTTGTATAAGAGAATTATATCCTATTGTACTCTGATATCTTAATGTATCTGTTAAAGAGAGAGAGAGGGATAAAGAGACTTAGGCAGCCATGATGATAATAAATAATAAGACCTTAGCCTGAGTGCACACCCTTACCAGGCTCTATTCCAGATCCTGCACATGGGTAACTTTTTCTGACATCCTCACCACTGTGATACAAGTCAGGACTCCTGGTATTATCATCCCTAATTTATAGATAAGAAAATGAAAGTATACCTGGTTAACTAACTTGCCCAAGGTCAAACAGTCAATGATGGATGGAGAGGAACTAATGACTGATTAATTAGAAATACTTCTTTCAACATAGTGATCACATATACTGGCCTTGAAGACACGAGAACCATCGTATACTACTTACTAGCTGTAAGAATTTGTCAGTAATTTCAGTTTTCTCATGGTTAAAATAGCCTCCTAGGGAGGTAAGAAAATGTTTAACACATGTGAAAACACAGAATAGCGCCTAGCACCAAATACGAAGCTGATACATGTTAGCCAGTGTTACTGACATTATTATTATTTCTTTGTATATAATGTGGGCAGACAGAACATTCTAAATGTTGCACCACTCACCTTACCCTGTAGTAGCCACCTGATTGGATTCAGTGTCCTCATTTACTCTGTTGAAGAGTTGACATGCTTTGAGTAGTCTGTAAGTATGAATGAGTTAATGGATGGATGAGCAACCGGAATTACTGAATGACTTAGTGAGAGATACAGAGAGAAGGAGAAAGAGAGAGAGGAGAATTAAATCTCATCCTGTGTCAAATTTGCAAGAGAAAACACACATTTATATTACTTAGTAAATACAAATAATTACCTGTGTTTAACATAATTCATGGGTCAAGAAATGTGCCTCCTTTCCAAGGAAATTGACCAGCTAATCTACAGGAAAGAAAACGACGGGGCTTTGGACCTCCCAGTACCCCAGCCCTGGCTCTCCTCACATTTTCTCTTTGCTTCTTCATTTGCACTTAAACCCCAGTGCAGCTCGTGCTGTGGGTTTCATGGCCGTAGCTTATGCCAGTAAAAAGCCTTTCATGCTCTGCTAATGTGGCAATTGTTTGGTAATATGCAGGAGAGAGCATTAAAAATAAATCCAGAAATGGCATCTTATAAATTTGGATTTTCTGTTCTCATAATTTATAGGAGTTCATGTTGGAGAGCACTGTCTTATGCATAAATACAATTTCTTTGTGAACTGATGACGGAATTTATATCAAAGGGGGTCGAACATAGACTTCATGAACTCAGCATCCGCTATTATAAGCCATTTCATGTATAACTGGAGACAAATGATCTCTCCCCCTGTTTGTCTTAACTTAAAATTCAGTTGGTTTGCTTGAATTCGTTTCTAAGGCCCAGGAGTGGGGGAAGGGAACCCAAGATTTATGCACCTTTAATACAATCAATTCTAAACATATCTTTAGACAATTTAAAAATCTATGCATCATGAAACACCTCTATTAATTTCAGGATACACAGTTTGGTGAATTTTTATGTGATTTTTGGGTTTGTGTGTTTAAGGAGATTCTTTTAAAAATCCATCCTCTTTTTCCTTCTTCATCAGAAAGAAATTTTAACACGAATATTTTGAAATAAAATCCCACAAGGAAACAATCCCCCCAGACAATTAAACTGGGAGAAAGTCCCTTGAGGGTAGACCAAAAAAAAATCTGTAAAAATAATTGCTGTGCTAGGTTTCTGCTGTATTTTAGCTGGGCATGAGGAGGTGGCTGGACGTACACACACAGAAAACATACACACACACACACACACACACACACACACACACACAAGAAAAGTGTGTTCTCTGTGCTCTGTGGAACAGGATTGTGACACTGCTGAGTGTAACTACCTGGCCAGACACAGGGCAATTCTGGCAAGCGGCAATGATTTGAAGGCTGTAGCCAATATAAAATAGCAGTCAGGTCATTTACAAGGTTCTGCCAAATATTAACCTTATATCCAATTCTCCTCCAACCTTTCAGAGTCCCTAATGTGAACCAGGCCAGCTCCCCCCATCGCTTTACAATATGCTGGAACAGAGGTGGGGGCAGTAGGTGAGTGGGAGGGGGTGGGACCAGTACCACTTGTTAGAAATATTTTAAGGGGCTGGGTGTGTTTATTCCAAGATAATGATGTGGTTTGTTGGCCTT
The DNA here is from genome assembly GCA_004027595.1 of Dinomys branickii. Lineage (NCBI taxonomy): Eukaryota > Metazoa > Chordata > Mammalia > Rodentia > Dinomyidae > Dinomys > Dinomys branickii. The sequence continues at coordinate 113,507 of PVLD010002328.1, read as the reverse complement.
TTTTTTTTTAAGTGCCAGAAATATTGTTTAATTGCCCTCCCCTTCCTTAGGGGAAACTCAAAGGTTAATTCACCCAAGAAAGTGGGGTTTGCATTTGCCCTAAAGATAACAGAATTACTTGAGCTGTGGTCCTGGGTGTAGGAAACTGTGGTTTAAGGCCAGGTGGCCGAGCATGTTTTGGCAGGGAGGGTTGAAGTTATGGTTTTGTGTCTGTGTTAGCGACTGCTTTGAATGATAACCATGTGGTACTTTGTTTAATGCCACATTGAGGCACATACTCCAACAGTTAATATCATATTAATATTTATTACCTTAGTTTCATATCTGTCTTTAACACTTCAGAAGCGATCATTGATTTAGACTGTGGCCTCTCCTTCACTCCTTAATTTTTCAGCAACCACTTGAAACTCTTCTCCTGGGCCAAACCCCAGAGTTGACACACTTTATCATCTTTAATCTTCATGACCCCTGGATATGGACACAGTTAATATCCCCATTTCAGAGATAAGGCAGAGGAGCTCACTGGAGGAAGAAATACCTCTCTCAAACAAGTGGCTGCGGAATGCAACTCCAGTGGTTCTGCAGTACGTACTCACAGGCTCTTCTGTTTTAATAAGATGTAATTAGCTGTCCATATCTGGATCCCTTCCATATGCATTTCTAGTCTCTGCTTTCAAAAGTCAGTAAAGCAAAGTCTATTGAACTAGTCATGACATAGGGAATTCTGTATTTCCCAAATAACCCATGATCACTAAAATTCAACAGATGAGCAATTCCTAAATAAATCTCTCTATTAAAGAATGGATTGTATTTATTCTATGTCCCTGCTGTAGAAATCCTAGCCAAGTTTTCTTTCCCTCTCTACAGGCAGATCATACCTTCCTACTGAAGGCCTTGGAGAACTTAGTGCAATTTCCAGTTTGAAATTAAGCCAGATGAAACCTTCAACAATAACAACAAAACTGGTCTCTCTGGGTCTTCTCTAGAAATTGCAGTTATCACCATTTCCTTGGAAACAGAGGTGACATTTCTTGTCCACCAAGGCACTACATCTTACCAGCTAGTTAGTCCTTGAATGTATTTCTTTTTGTTGGCTGGGGGTGGGGACAGATTCTTTTGCAAATGGAGTGTTAGAATAAACAGCTCCGCATGAATGTTGGGATAATGTTTAAGAATAAGTACGAGCCTATGTAGTCAGGAGAAGTGGTTTTAACAGCAGAGCTGTTATTTTAACAATAGGTTACCAGATCCATTGGGCAATCTGACTAAAAGCTCATATTTATTTCCCTAATTTTATAAACATTTAATAGGTCCTTATTAAACACATCAGCCAGCATGATTTAATAACACAATCAGTCTAGAAGTTTAAGAAAATTGAAAACAGGATTTGAATGTAATGCAGCCACAATTACTGGAGATTATAGGGAATCATTCCCATATGTCTCTAGTGGAGAGCTGCTAATCTCTGTTTGCATGGAGGTGATTTCCTTTGGAACCCTGCCCAGCCTTCAACAGCACTAGGGCTGAACAAATTAGATTTGAAAGTCCCCAATTTTATGACTAAGGTAATATACTCTGTGTATTTAGAGAAACATTGAGTTCCTATTTTCACTGGCTCTTGAATGCTGGACAGAGACCTTGATTTCATTTAGTTTGGCTCCACTTAGAATATGATCATAGGTTTGAAGGGGTCAGCATATGTTTTTGTGCGTCTTTCATAGATACTCTAATTCCTCTCCACCCATGGTGCCGAGGTGTTTGCATCATGGCTTGATGATGGTAGATCTCAGGAATGTGCAGTAATTAGACCTGGAAGACGGCCCGCTGCTTGGAGCCCGGGGACCCACACCTCCTTCCACTCAACTTTTAAGCCCAACCTCATTCTCTGTCCTCTGCTAACAGAGCCCTTAGATTGGATTTTCTTATGCTCCCAGAGTAGCAGCTTGGTGAACTAGGCTTTGTTTTTGCTGTACTTCTCAGGCACCTCTAAGAAGGGTAGACCCATTGCAATGAGACAGAATGTTTTAATTCTAGGCAAGAAGTAGGTAAAAGATTATCAGTCCTAGTAGCTTGAGATAAGGCTTGTGAGTCTCTACCATGATGGCCTCCTCCCATTTTGCCTCTTAGTTTTGTAGAACTAGAAACATTATATGAAGGACTCCTGCTACTGAGAAAGCTTCCCTATAACCCAGTAAGAGCAGTATCACTGCCTGCAAATTATGGAAAAGGAAACTGGGATTCTGCCACTTTTGAAACTTGCTCTGGCCCCAGCAAAGCAAAGATGCAAACTCACACGGGTTTGATTCCAATGCACCTTTTCTTCAACATTATTTGGAACTTTTGGCTAGCAGTAATGCTAACAATAATGCAATGATAAAAATGCCTTATGTATGTGAAAAGAAAACGTAAATTTGCGTGGGCATCTTCTCACTCTCAGAGTTCTAGCTATTCAATTCTAGTCACCTAGTTACTCAGTTTCTTCCTGGCACTTTAGCCTTTCTTGTGGCACTGTGTGTGTGTGTGTGTGTGTGTGTGTGTGTGTGTGTGTGTGGACTATAGCTTGAATCCAGGGCATTTGCACTGAGCTGCATATCACCTCTTTTTTAGTTTTTAATTTGAAACAGGGTACTGCTGGCCTTGAATTTGTGATACTCTTGGTGTGCTCCCCACTTGCGAAGGTTTACAGGCCTGTGCCACCATGCGTGGATGTTTACGTGTTTTGGAGCAACAAGAGAGGAAGGCTCAAAAGACCAAAGGAAGAGCTGTGGGTTAGCGTTAGGAGAAATGTCAGGCTCTTTTTGAAGAATGAGAGACAATGAGATGTCACAGATTTTGGGTTGGAATTTATTTACAGTGGGTCATGTCCCAGGCACTATTCTAAGCAGCCTTGTATTTCTGTTCTTTTTACTCTTCCCAACGTGAGCCATTTCTATGCTAAAATTATCCTTATTTTACCCATATTAAGTAATTTGTTCAAAGTCACCCAGTGATAAGTGGCATAACAGTGATTTATAGCCAGTGTCCTGGGGCTAGTTCCACCCTCACCACTAGGACCTGGCATTGGGTGCAAAGCCGTCCTTTGCTTGCAGAAGTGCAAGTAGGTACCTCAAGTTACTTTTAGGTTGTTTTCTTTTTCTGGACTATATTTTTTCTGTTTTTCTGAACTACAGTTTTTTGTTTCCAAATCTGAGGGCTTTCCACTCATTGAGGGCGTACCCTCAAAGGGGCTTGTGGCACTGTGGCTACTTTGCTTCCTCTCTTTTCCTTCCTGCCGTGAGGTGAGCAGTTTTACACTACCGTACCTGTCACTATGTGCTGCCTTTCTGTTGCCCAAATCAAAGAGCCCAACCCATCAGAGACTGGAATTGTTACCAATCAGTTGAGGGTTCTTTTTCTTGGTTCAGATAGAAATCATGAATTGGTGAAGGACAGCATTGCAACAGCCCTAATGCCAACAATCAGTGCCAGTTAACACTGGATACCATTGTTTGACACTGCTGGTTGCTAGTCTCTGTCACTGACCTTTGTTGGCTGCTGGTCTGGAGTCCTTCAGGGTTAACAGCCTCTACTATTCATTGCTCTTTCTTTTGAAGTGACTGTTGTGTTCACACTACTCAGGATAAAAATCCTGAGTAGATTTATAGGACCTTCTGAGCCACACAGCCAAGAAATAAATCACAAGCAGATTTATAGGACCCTGGAAACAAAGTGTTATTTTAATAGGACCTGTATGACAGAATATAAGGGTCAGTACACCAGAAAGAATCTTCCAAGACTAATTAGAGAAGTGAGTGGAGGTTATTGCTCATATAGCAGCTGCAAGCCTATGTGTGGTTCAGGCGGGTGCAGGGCATCCAGGACAGACACAGCTATCATGGCACAGGTGCAAAAAAATGTTGGGAACATAAAATCTTCGATTAACAGTGTCTTGTCTCCATGAAAAATGCTGGATCTGAAGCTTGGGAACCTCCAGGATGGCCGCCTGTGTTTATGACAGCTTAGTGGGGCTTGGAGAGGTTGGCAGCATTAACTCTGGGCCTGGCTCACCTCCCTCCAATTTTATCCACATTAGGATGCCCCTCATTCTTCAAAGCAACAGCAGTAGCAGCTTCTGGAGTGGCAGAGCTGGGAGGGGTGCTAGAGCTGATAATCAAGCTGAACCTGCCTCAGAGCATGAGGAGGAGGGGATCACTAAATAACCAGGGAGGACGCTGAAGCAGGTCATCCCAGGCCACTGTGAGGGTTGAGGGGGTGGCAGCACTTGGCCAAATCATGCTTCACTCTGGCCAGTGTAGGGAAATGGGGTGTCAGACACTTACCATCTGTTTCAGATCTCCTGGAACTATAATTTTCTCTATATAAATTATCTCAAGTATTTATTTAAAGTAGTAACACAACTGATTAACACAGTGATGGTGGAAAATATATTTGCACTTTCATAACCTCAGTTTCCTCATCTGAAATAAAGAAACATTAAGTCTGTCCTATGGAGTTGTAGTGAAGTTCAAAGAAGATGTGTGTACAGTTTTGAAGACAACATCAACACTCAATAAATTTCAACAATATTCTTACAATCAGTTTTTTTTTAATCACATGGGTAGTTTTTACCTCCAAAGATACACCTCATAAGAAAGACTTTCTATTTTAGTTTTTCTAAGATATATATGAAATGTATACATTACTTTTAGGTATATACTTTTAGGTATATAACACTCAGTTCACTAGTGTTAAGTGAATACATAATGTTGTACAATCATCACAATCACCTATCTCTGGAACACTTTATCTTACTAAACTGAAACAATGACTCCTTATTACTCTTTCCCTCCGATCCTAATGACCGCCATTCTACTTCATGTCCCTATGATTTTATCTATTTTATAAATCTTTTATATGTAAGAAAGTACAATATTTACTATTTTGAACTGGCTTGTTTCCCTTAGCACCAAATCCTCAAGGTTGATCCATGTAAAGATCAGAATTTCATTCTTCTTAAAAGCTATTATTCCATCATATGTGTATTAAATTTTCATCAGTAGATACTCGAGTTGTATTATAGCTTGTATCTAGATATCCCCACAAAAACTCTTGTAGTCATAGGTGGGGTTTTTCAGAGGTGGTTGGATCTGGGGTGTGTGGTGATGGGATTAAGTGTGTGATGCTGGGATTAGAAATGCCCCAACCCTGAGTGTGGGGCACTGTCTAAGCACAGATAGCCTGGATGAAATATAAGAGTACCTTTGGGCACTGCTGCTGCTGCTACTTCACTGTTTTATTGCTTTCTGCCTACCATGAATCATTTCTCCTCTGCAATGCCTCTCTGCCGTGCCACCCTGGCTTGGAGCTAGCTGATCGTGGACTAAAACCTCTACAAACTGTGAGCTGAAATAAATCTTTCCTGATTTCACTTTGGGTTTGGGGTATTTTGTCTTAACAATGAGAAAAGTAACTAAGACAGGTTTTGGTAACAGGGAAGTGAGGTCATTGCTTTGACGGTCCATGACCATGTAGTTCAGGAGCCTTTGGAACTAGCTTGTGGGAAGAGTTTGTAAAGGTTTGCAGATGCTGGCTGGAGAAGCTCCCCGGGAATGTTTTAATCTATACTTGATGGGAGATTCTAGTCATAACTCAGGAGAAAAGGATGCTAATAGAAATGCTGATGGTAAAGATCAAGCTCAGGAGGTTTCTGCTGGAAAGAAGGACTGCACTAGCTGTTAGACTCTACAGCATGCATATCATGCTTTGGTAGAAAATTTTGCTGCATTTTCTTCTTGGCCAGAGACTTTACCTGAGACTGAGACTAAAGGCAATGGACTAATTAATCTTGCAAAAGAAATTTCAAAGCAGTCTAACGTTGAAGTGGTGGCTTGGCTCCTGTGGGGAACTTTTATGTTGATTTATGCAGAGAATCAAGAGCCAGATTTATGTTGAGAATTAAGAACAAAGAACCCAGCAGAATAATTTAAGACACTGTGAGTTTGGCCAGAAAGGAAGCTCTGGCAAAGTTGTGGCCTGCAAAGATGGAATAGAGATGAACTTAGCTGTTGAGAAGGAACAGGACAATAGAAAAATTGCCTGAGGACTTCACAAGAAGTAGCAGGACTCCAGCCTTTACAGTCTCAAATTGCAAAGGTGAAAGACTTTGCTTTAAGAAGGCCTCCATAGCATCATTTTCCAGAATGGTGGTAGCCTAAGGAAGTTTTTCCTCAGAATTTGGTTTTTAGCACTCAGCAATTCAGGCAATTGATCCCTACTGCCAAGAGAGAAGGAAGTCTGGCCGCTGCCCCAGCTGGAAGCAGAGTGGTGTCACAAGGTCCTGGTTTTATGTGCATGCAGAATGCAAGAGTACTAGGATCAGGAAGGCTTCCACCAAGATTTCTGAAGAAAGCTTTTCCTTTAATACCACCACAGTGGAGATCAAATTTCACAGTGAATTTTGGAAGAAATACTTAAACCATAGCAACTAGTCACAGAAGGACAAATACTGTATGGCTCCACATACAAGAGGAATCAGAGAGTAGAATGGTGTTTGCAGGCCTTGGGGAGAGAGGAAAATGGGCAGTTGCTGATCACTGAGCACAAAGTATCAGTAATACAAGATGAATATATTTGAGAAATCTGCACAACACTGTCTCTACAATTAACAATATTATATTGTGCACTTAAAATCTCATTCAATGGGAAGATCATGTTTAATGTTCTTACTGATAGAAACTGAGACCCCACACAGAACCAGACCAGACCTTCTGGAGACCCCACACGGAACCAGACCAGACACAAGAGAAGTCTTTATTGGGGGAGGGGCAGAGTAACAGGGTACCTAGCGGACCAAGGTAGCCCCGAGCTGAGGAAAGCGTGGGCCTTTAAGCTCTTTTTTTCTGGCGGGTGTGGGGTGGGGTAAGGAGATGTCCCTGGGCCAGAATAGGCCAAACCCCGAGTGGCGGGGAGGGCATCCAGGCCAGAATAGCCCGAGCGGCAGGGAGGGGTGTACTGGGCAGAAAAGCTAAAAGGCAGGAGTTGCCCAGGTCAGAACAACCCGAGCAGGTGAACTGCCAGAGCGAATGAGGGCAGGGATAGCTTTTGTGGCCGAGGGGAACTGAAGTGGAACAGGTAAGGGAACAGGAGAAATATTGAGAGTTAAGAGTTTTCCCACAAGGGGGGTGAGGCTGGTTGCCTTGTGACATCACTTACCACAATAATAATAACAATAATCACATGTTTGCAAATGGAGCTCTGGTGTTGGGACTGTTATTTGGCATCTGGTTTCTGAATGACTTCAGTGGAAGCACATATTTCACAAGTAATGGGACACTGTTTCCTGAGCTTCCTCCCAGGTCACATCTACACTATAACTTCTACCATAGTTTATCTCTTCAGAGGCTCAGTGTTAACACTTCCCTTCTTGACAAATCTTCAGTGAATTCTTCAATGAGGACTGAGCTGGATCTGCTGGATGTAACACCAAAATCCTGCCTTCTTTGCCCAGTTCAACTATGGCAAGAAGTCAGGAGAAGCAAATGATAGATTTAACTAGAATCCAAAAGCTTCAGGTCCTGGAATGTTTTTGCTGCTCACCCCAGTGTTCCCAAACCCAAGGCCCAACTGGAACCATCTCCTGCCTCAGTTCTCAGGAAATGGTTAGATAGTCCTGCTTTGCACTAAAGACGTAGGTAACATTGAATTTCTTGGCTTTAGCTGTTTAAAATTAATACTGTTTAATTCTTGTTTCTCCCATAATCTTCAACTCTATTTAACATGCATCTTCTCAATCTAGGGACTGGATGGACTTGCTATGAAACAGAAAAGAAAGGTCAAAATATGAAGGGATGCAGAGTTTGAGGACCAATGGGTAACTTTTTTCTACTGCTTTTGTCATTTTGAGGATAAAGGTATGGGGCTGGGGGCATTCAAATGTGTAGTGAAAATAAAACTTGCAATAATTGCTTCTAATATTCAGTGAACTGAGCACATTGTAAGCATTTTATTTTCACATCTGCTCCAGTAACTGAAAACAATTTAAAGAAGCAAAAATCAGGGCCAAAATATTTTCAAAGAGATATATTTTTCACCTCTGGCTTAAAAGCAAACTATAACTTTCTAAGCAAGCAAACAAAAAAGGCCTTTATGCATATCTGATTAGCTCATTTCCTTTGATTTTGGTGAGTGATGTCATTTGGGCCCAGCTGTTGGTATGTTGCAAATGATTTCCCTTCCTCATGTTTCACAAGTCATTTCTGCTCCTAATGGAATTACTTTGACTAACACTCAGCATTTTTCATGGTTCACCTATCCTATCAGCTGATACCCAGAACTCCTCTAGAAAGAGGAAAAGCCCCCAAAGCATTTAAATGCTTAGAGAACAACAATTTCATATAGACTGTGTCTATTCCCAATGTCTTAGCTTCTCCTAAGTTCATCCTATAACATACTGGTGAGACTCTAAAGTCAATGAGGGCTTCTAAATTAAAGGGCTATGCATCCTTGCAAGCAGGCATAGCCCAACCCCTCCAGGTCCTATTTGCTTACAGCAGGGAAAGTAGCAGGTTTGAGGAAAGAAGTGGGAAACTCCTAAGAGCTTTGACTGGAGGACCATACCTTCCTAGCTGAGTACATGACTCTCTGTAAGCCTCTTTCTTACAGATAAAAAGAAACCAATAAAAGTAACCATAGATATTAGGAAAGCCTATGAGAAGATGGGGACTGGAGGTATATGGGAAATTTCTCTACTGTCACTTAGTTTTGCTGAGTTTAAAATTACTCTAAAAAATGTAAAATCTATTTAAAAAAGAAACAAGTTTGCATAGAACTCAAAGTGCTTAGAATTATACAAAGCATAGTAACACATATCTGCTGATTCTAAATCAATCTGAAAATAGCATGGGGGCTCATCTGCTAAGTCAGGGTTGTTCCATCTAGGCACTAATAACATTTTGGGGCCATGTAATCACAGGGAGGAGACCCTGAGAATTGTAGCAACTCTGAAGCACAATAACAATCTCATCATCTGTCCAACCTCTACTATCTTAGCTAGTTTTGAAACTGAAAAACCTCTCCAGGCATTATCAAATGTCTCCACAGGGGCAAAATTACCCTTGGTCACCGTAGTTGATTCATAGGAAAACAGTAGTTCAATGAATGGAAACATTTCGTGGTCAAGGTGAAACTCTTTTTTTTTTTTTGAGACCATTTCTTGCCTCTCTAGGTTCATAATTTTCTTTACCTGCTTACACTGATCTCCTAGTATGCCATCTTCACAGTACTGCATCGCTATGATGCACAGCCTTGCCTCCTCCATGCCTTCCTGTCTAGACCCTCCCAACCTTCAGTCCCACCTCCTTCAATAACACACCTTCCCAAATCTCTGAAGTGTCTGGAGTTATCTTCTCTTTCCATACAGCATCTGATCTGCTTGGCCCAACAATGACTGTTTTACAGATTAGGAGTCTTAATGCTCAGAGGAATAACTTAGGTTGTATAACTTGGTGCCCTTCTGGAACAAATGAGGAAATTGGGGCCCAGCAATGCTAATGAGCAGGTCCAAGATCACAGTCATAGTGATCATGGAGCTGTAACCATAATCTCAGCCATTGCCCTGAAGCTGATCCTGCTAGGAGCTGATCCACATGTCCTTGCACCTTCATGCATGAACAGAAGCTCTGTGTTTAGATGTATTGGCAGGTGCAGACTTTTAAGCAATCCCAAGACATCCGAGAGCCACTGTCCATCCAAGGTGCATCCAAGGACTTCTTTCCTTGCTCCCTCTGCTTATATTTAACTCCCATTTAATATTCAGGGAAGTGATTGTAAGCAATAATTCTGCAAGTATTCTACTGAAAGCATTCATCAGAATTACCTGGAGTGCTTTCTAATGCAGACTGCTGGACTCCTGCCCTGGAGTTTCTGAGTCTGTAAGTTTAGGGAAAGCCTGGTGCTTTGTGTCTGCAGGGGACACTGACATTGGTCTCCCGAGCCCTTCCTTGGAGAGCTGGGCGGTGATGAGCAGCCAGACTTCAGAACTGGATCTGAGTCTCTGTGCCATCACCTTGAATAGTGTTTCAGACCTTGTTTTCTCCCTTGTAAAATCAAGATAATAATGATTAGAAATACTCCTAAAACCATAACATTATTGCTTTAAAGACATATTCTCAATTTCTGGCACTTATCAACTTTCAGCATGTCTCCTGATCAAAGGAGTAAGGAGATTTGTCCCCTTATTTTTCATGCTGGTAGTTTAAGAGGAAATACAAGTCAGCCAGTGGGCTTAATTTGTCATAGGACTTCACAAGAATAATTTGATTTCTTAGCTATAAAATGAGCAAAATGGTCCTTTTCTGCTTCCCCCACCCCCAAATCTCCCAGATATTTTGGGTGGTTTTTAATGAGTGCTTTAAAAACCACTTGATAGTCTAGCACTGTTTGGAAAAGTTCATTACTGACCTGCAGCCTCTTTTGGCAACAGTGCTCTGCAGGGTGAGTCCTCCTCTTGCCTTTGTTCCTTTCCAAACCAACACGATTCACCTTCCAGACAGGCACTGTCCTCTTCACCCAAGTCCAAATGAGAATCTTCCTTTTCCGATTCATCTCTATTACCTAATTGTTGTTTAACTATAAGCAGCTTGCTTTGAAACTTACCTACCTGATGAGCACTGTCTGTCTCCTTCCAGTTAAAGTAAATGTACTTTCAGGAAATGAATTATATGTTCCATTTCTTTTGAATTCTCCCTATGCCTGGCATCATCCTGTGAACAGTTAAGTAAGCAAATGTTGATTCAATAGACATTATCTCATTTTCATAGGATTAATGTCAAAGCTTTAAGCACGACATGGGAAAATTTATTTTGTTTCTTTGAAGTTTAGTTCTCTTCCTCTTTCAGGCTGTTGGTGCTTATGTGGGACAGACTGGTCATGGAGAAACTCCTAACTGATCAAGCCTAGAGAAGGGTAACTCTTAGGATGAATCTATATGCAACACCTTCCTCTAATATTGTATTAACAAAATTAGCTTTATTTTACTTTGGTTGCAGGAGATAACAGTATAGGGAAAATGAAACATATGTGGCTTTCAATATGTACATATATTCATTTTAGTTTCTCCAATGGGAAGGAGGCTAGCAGTTGGAAGAAACAGGGAGGCAGAGGAAGGGAAGGGATGAAAACAAAGAGAAAGAGAGAGAAAGAGAAAAGAAGATATGTTACATGCATGTACAAACTCCCCACAATAGTGTAATCATCATGTACTGGAAACATGTGCAAAAAGAAACACTAAAACAAAGCAAAACCCTTAGAGTAATATGAGGAAAACCACAAAGGGAACATTAAGAAAAGAGGTGAGGGTCCTGGGCTGCTCAGTTGTGTCTCACCGAAGTGTGGCCATACATGCTGGGGTAGCTGGAGGACACATGGTTGAACTCCCTTCCAACCTTGTCTTATTTCATGAGAACTGTGATCCAGGGCTGGGGATATAGCTCAGTGGAATAAGCACTTGTCTGGCAAGTGCAAGGTCCCGAGTTCAATCCCCAGTACTGCAAAAAAACCAGAACAATGATCTTACCAATGATGATAGGCTTCCCTGGGGAGAAGTTGGGGTGAGGACCATGACCAGAGGGCTCCACAAGGTGTCCCCTAAGTCTAAAATCATTCAGTATGCTGGAAAGTATTCCCTGTCCCACTTTGAGGTTTTTGCTTCAGGAAAAGAGTTCTATCTCTTTGAATCATTTCCTGCTTACTCTTTATGGTGACAGCCAAAAAGAGGACTTGGTACATCAGTTCCATTTTAGTACTGAGTATGAAGAGTGATATGGGAATGGAGTGTAGTTCCAAAAGAGGAAGCTGAATGAAGGAATTTGCAAAAGACAGCATGACTCTGCCCTGCTGCCCTTTAGTCTTTGGTTTGGACCAGTGATCTTAGCCATGGGTCATGGCACACATTTGCATATAGTGTCACAAGTAATGTGTTATAGCAGTAGTGAGTGATTCAGTCTATAAACTGAAATGGAATCAAAGGCCTCTAAGGACAAAAGTCACTCTTGTGCATTCTAATGTGTTTTCTACGGTCTGGTTCAGCCACTGTGACTTACTTATCCCTGTAGGCATAAAGGTTGAATGTTTCAAGTTGAAAGTGAATTTAAAAGACTGAGAAACATATACATGAGTGTCTCTCATGTCCATGACCCCAGTGAATATTATTATAGTGAACAATACCTAAGTACAGGGCACCTCTTTTCTGCCACTAACCAACTACGTGGTCTTGGGCAGAGCTATTTAACTTTGGAGAATCTTAGATTTCCCATCTGAAAATTCAGAAAATAATAATATCTGGCCCAGGGTGACGGGAGGATTGAATGTGATGAAGCATGTCATGTGCCTGTACATAAATTATCAAAGGTTTGCAATCATTACTGTTGTTATTACTTATTAACACATACCAGAGGCTAACAATGGACTCAACTATCTAGTGACTGCCTAATAATGCTAGTGTTTTTACTGTTGGTTTTCAAAAACTCTGAGGAATACAACATAATTCTGACAATCTCAGGCCTCATGCTGATAGTTTTACTTCCTGTTTTCTCTGTGCACGGTACCTGCAACACCAAGGAAGTCACTAGAAGTCTTTCATTAGCGGGTAAAGAAACTTTTCCCTTACACTATTTTTATTCCTTCTGTGCATTTCACCTAAGAGTGCATTATTCAAGATGTGTCTCATAGAATGTAACTAGAGCATTACGCTTCTTTAATAGATGACACTATTTTAGAATGGACAAGTCTTTGCCAGAATTTGTTTTGAAGCACCCTGAAGTTGGTACAATGTAGTTACTTCAAGTATATATTATTTGGACACTTTGTAATCACACTACCTAAAGCTCAACTGCTTAGAATCCTGAATGTTATTAAAAATCATAAAACCTAAAATTCACTGAACGTTCAAGTTGTGCCAGGCATGAGAGTAAGGGCTTTCTATGTGCGATCTAATTTAATCTTTAGCAAGCGACCATGTGTGTTTGATAGTTACTGCTAACAAGGCGCAAAAGTAATGTTAGAGAACCTTTTAATGTATTGCCCTGAGCAAGTGGCCAATCTGGGCCTCAGAATCATACCTCATGATTCCAGAACCCATAAGCATAATTGTTGTACAGTCACTCTTTAAATTTTTGTCAGGAATGGTGTGGTCCAGTTGAACTTCCTGATACTGAGCTTTCCTCATATACTGCAAGGTCCTTGAAGGCCGGAACCACATCTCACTCATTGTTCTGTCTTTCTTCTCCATTTCTATATGCCTAGTACATCATGAATTCTTTAAAAAAGATTCATTAAATACATGAATGATTTTGCAGTTCCATCATCACTGGCTGCATTGTACAATTATTGCAAATGAATTTCAAGGCAAATGTCAGCCATTCTTTCTGGGGGTGGAGATGGAGATGGAAATAGTCCCCAAGTTCCTGGACCGTGGAGAATTATCTGTACCCAATCCTTTCCGGTGAAATGAGGGGAAATTGAGAGTTGTCTATTTTCTGGATGCTTCAGCCTTCCTGTCCAAGGTAACAGTTGATTAACTCTGAAATCATACTGTCTGTCAATGGCTGGTAATGGTCAGTATCTGTTGTGCAAATGAATTTAATTGTGGACCCAGATGTTACTTTCAGGATTAATTTGTCTGTGATTTAAGGAGGTGGTCCCACACAGATCAATTGAAAAGGAGAAAATTACAGTGATGTGTTGAAAGCAATCATGGCCAGAGAAAAAAGAAGTCGAACTATTACTGCCAGGGAGGCAGGATACTGCATGAGATTTGAAAGGAAAGCATACTATATGTGCTTCCTTTTCTAAACATCTGGATTAGCCAGGTTCCAACTCTCTGGATATAAGGAAAGAGAGGACATGAATCACCCAGGAAGGATTGTGTTCTATATTCAGTGGAAGAAACTTGAGGTCTCCCTCCAATTTTGCTAGTTAGATATAAATTAGCCTACTGCTTGACTCTGGACTCAAATGCTGTGGCCACGATTCTGACCTCTATTTCCCAGTGGCCTGTGCCTGAGCACTGCTTTCTTTGTTAGGCTACACATGCTTTGTGAATTGCTGCTGTCCCATGTCTCTACATTCTCTCTGAATCACTTCTTAGGAAAAACAGCAATCTCTTTTTAGGACTGCTAGCCAAAGTCTCATTGCTCTGATGGGGTCATGTGCTTATCTCTCAGATCGTCACTATCACCACAAGTGCACACAGGGCATAGTGATGACTTAGGTTTAGTACACATGCTTTGCTCTAGCAGCCAACAGGTTAGGAGTCATCAAAACAGAAATTTACAATAATCATTAACACCCATCACCATAAGCATGTATCAAGATCTATGTATCAGAAATTACCCGGTTTTACCCATCCAGCCTCTCATTCATTCCATCAGAATACATGTTATGGTCCTACCAGGATAAGCAGAAACAAATACTATGGAGTACCTGCTCACTGCCTAGGAAATGAATGCATTATGAGAAAACTGTTACTGTCTGCATTTTACAAATAGGACAACTGAGTCTTCCCAGTTGTATTTCATTTCCCTATCATATATTAACATCAAGCGAGAAACAGAAATCTAAACCCAAATGTTGGTTTTTGTAGTCAATGTGTTTAACTACTGTACTGACCAAAAATGTCTTGCTTTGGAGAATAATTTCTCATATGTTTATATATGTTTATCTGTGACATGCAACTCCCATCATGATGAATGTACATGATAAATGAAATAAGGGCAGAATGTGAAGGATTTAAGGGATATGTATTTTCCCACTCTACTCATATTAATGAATCAATATTAAACTCTTTTAGATTTTTAGTAATGAGCAACCACAAACTGCCTAATTAGTTTGTGTTGGCTTCACTGAAAGATTATTTATCTTTAGTGCTTTGTAAAGAACAACCACTTTATTCTCAGATATTTTGTCCCGTGAGAATTATCTTTCTAGCTGGTATATCAGGGTCAGCATGGTCAATCCTATCTCATCTCCAGTAGTTCAACAGCCTACGTTATGCCTCACATAGGGTAACTGAAGCTCAGGCAGGGTAAGTGATTTGCCCAAAATATCTCAGTAAGTCAGACAAGAAGCAGGAGCTTAAACCACCTATTTTAACTACTATAGTAGTGTTTTCCGAACTTCACTCACCTTTTTTGCCTTTTTTATCATGTACTTTCCAACTTTATTTAAATACTCTCATTTTAAGTAGCAGTACTTGTCAGGAATGTTTCCAAGTGTAAATGTTTCTACAGTACATGCAAATAAACAGGCAACTACTCAAAAAATCCACTAAAAATATTTTAAGTGGCCACAAATGATAGCGTCTGGAACATTGTAATACCTGTTCTATGTCAGATCCTAGTCTCTCTAGCAAGTTGACAACAGTTTGAGGTCCAAGACTTAGGTTTACTAAAGGCTACTTCTATGGAAAGTTTTTTTTTTTTTTTTTAGAGAAAGGAGACATGCATGTATCCACTGAATGGGGATGTGATTCTTTTCAGTTCCTTCTGTCCAGCCTTGGCTTCCCTGTGTAATGGCAGCCCATTCTGTGATCACTTCCTGTCTTTGCTTATGAATAAGTCATACCCGCTATTTAAAGGTTAACCCAACTTTCCAAGCCTCACTGATACTCAGTGTATTTTATTGCTTTACAACTTGGGTGAGTCTTTGAGTTGTAGTTTTGTAATGCCCATCACACATTATTGTTCACACTGAGGAATATCTGTTTTAAGAGAGAGACTTTAAGAAATTTTAGTGAAGGCATTCCCACTTCCACTTTATTTTGTTATTCTTATGTGTGGTTTCCCATAAGCTTTCCTACTGCTTCGTGAAGTTCTGTTACCCTCATAAACCGCTTAAGGATGAAATTCACATCCCCAAGTGCACTTTTATCCCTAGTTACTTGGAAGGAAGGATTAGGTAAACTGCCTAATACCTTTGTGTTCTGACACGGAGAATAGGAGAAAGAGAAAAGACCCGTTGTGTGAACACATTCCTTCACAAAAAATCAAGCTCTTAGAGGCGGCTCATTTGTTTCATCATTTAACAACAAAATTAAGGAAGTCTGTGTTTGTCTTCCTGGCTATTTTTGCCTTCCACGATGCTCAGGGAGATTGGGGATACTGAATGTCTTCCAAAGGTATAGAAGCTGCATGTTTGTGGGTTTTTTAAATTCCTTTTTATGAGAATCCATTAAATGGGAAAATAACACAATTATCCCCCCAATTCCACACTGGGGAATTAGGCAGGTTACTTATTACCATTGTTAACTCCAGCAGAGGTTAGGTGCTTTCTCCTACTGTACAAGTCCTAAAACGCGTGGCACATTAGAAGGACCTGAGGTATATTTAACACATACTGATGCACAATTCCCAGGTAGATGCTATACATCAGGATCTATGGAGATAAAACCCATGTATTCTTTGGAAAATTCACCAAGCAACTCTAGCAACACACAGAGTCGATTTGTTTGCTCCCTGGGCCTATCTTGAAGAACCTCTATAATGTCTTGATTAGATACAGTCGGGCAGACTTGGGGCTGAATCACTGTTCTGCTTGCTAGCTGTGACCTACAGCTATTCAGCTGGCCTAAGGCTTGCATCTCCATCTATTAAGTAGGAATAATAATGGCTCCCACCTTGTGGAGTAGTTTTGAGCTGTTTTGCAATGATGCACAGACAATGCAGCCCACCTCCACTGCAATGATGAGCCAATGATTGTCTTTTGCCTTTAAGGTTCTCTGGGGCTTCTCAGTTTTGATTATACACCAATGAATTTTCCTAAAGTACTTTTTTTATGCCCACTCAAAGAGAAAAAAACTGTCTCTAACATCTGAGAATTAGCCTGACACACATAAAGAGGCCTTGGTGTTGCTAAGAGCTGACCTGAAACTCCAAGCAAGGACATAGTGTCTCCTGTTGGACATAATCTCACCAAACATCATCAGATAAAGTTACTCTGTGACCATGATGAAGTGAGACCAAAACGAAACAAAATAAAACCCCCAACAACAATAACAAAGGATCATTTCATATTTTTGTCTAAGCACAAAAATAAGTCATTGTGCAAAATACAAAAATACCAACCATCCCAGCCTAAAATGTGTGAAAGCTGCCTCCACCTGTTACTGCTTTAGCGTCAAGTCCAGGGAAGGTTTATTACAATAGCCAGTTATAGAATGGTGTCCACTGTCTGACAGAGTAAACTGTAATCCAGAGTAAACTGCTTCAGCCCAAAATTCAACTAATCAAATTCCAGATCCTTTAAGAAGTTCTTCCTAACTCCTTCCTGCTGAGACACCTTGTGGTCCTCCCAGTGCATGTTTCCCATTCTGCCTCCTTGCCAGTAACAAATCCACCTTGTTTAGCAACAGTCTCATTCTTAGTGACCACTGGCTGGAAAGCCTGGGCCCCAGTCTCTTATTCAAAGTCCTACAACCCTGCTTTCTGATTGAAGAACCTAAGAGTTTTAAAAACTATGCGTTCATCTTATTGAGCTACCAAATCTGCTTAAGGTCCTTTTACTCTCTTCTTATGTTATCCCATTACATTCCTTGATTCTCTTCATTCTCTAGTATGATTTTGTCAGCTACTTCTTTCTCCCACTCACAATGCTCTTTCTTTTCTTGCTTTTAAGTCCTGTTATTCCTGGACTCTCTTTGCTGACTGCTTTCTTCCTATATCCAGCCTGAAGTAATAATTGAGCACTTGGTGTGTGTTACCTGTTTTCACTAAAATTATCCATTCATTGATGCATTAAGGTGAAGAAGGACCCTTCAAGAGGCGTTATTATTATTTCCATCTTATAGGTGAGGAAAAAGAGTCACAGGAACGTCCATACGCTCAACTTCACAGTTGGTAAGTGATTAAACCAGGATTAAGAAACATACTGATTTATTCTCCTATGCTCATTTTAAGGATTAATGAAATAGTGCAGTTAAGTGTTTAACATTGTGGGTTTACCGAAAAAGTTTTTTGCATAAAACATAGTTATTTGAAACCCTATTTTGCTGTTGAAAACCTTTCTTCCACAGTGGTCCCTCCATGTGAATGCTGAGATACTATTATCCTGTATCCTCAAGTGCATTTTGAACTAACACACACATTCAGAGAAGTTTATTTACCCCAAGAATCAAGCAGCAATTTGGAGCTTGACTGAATCAACTGCCTTCTCAGTAAGAAGTCACATCAGTTATCTGCTCTTTGTCAGAAATAATGGTAAGAGTTACTTCAATCTAACATGCATTATTAATGACTTGCAGAGTCAAAGGCTAACATTCAACTATCTAACAGTCAAGCATCTGAACTTTGTGCCTTACACAGAGAAGATATTCAGGATGCCCAGGTTTTATAAGGTACTATAAGCACTCACTTTGAGAAGTGCCACAAATGTTCAGGTAGCAACTCTTAGATTAATGAGCCACTAGTTTAAAAACACACTTCACAAAACCCTCTGGCAGGCTTGGGATTTGCGTGAAACAGTGAAGTATGTTTTCCCTTCTTTACTGCAGCAAATATGTTTTGCAGGCAAACTTCAAATGCTTTTGTACTGCACAGTTCCTAGAGGCATTTAGTTTTTCTCCAGTATGTGTTCAGGGAGTTCTTTTGGCTACTTGTTTTAGAGGCACACTACGTTTACAAGTTTCTACTATTAGGATGGGCCTTGTACAGTATGACCACTTTCTAAAGAAAAATAATTTTCAAGTGATCTTGAATAAAACCATCTCAGATGGAAATGAACCCATTCTGGAATCAGGAGAATAGAAAATTTCTTACACATCATTGAATTACACTGGACACTGAGTGCAGTCTAAAGACTCTGGACAATCTGGGGCTTCCAAGATTCTGAGAAGATTGATATGCCCTAATGTACTTGAACTTACACCGAACTTCTCATTTTGGTGTGACAGGAACAAAGCAGTGTTTGTTTACAACCTCTCTGCCCGTTAATTACGGAAGAGCATCATCTTTGCATTGTCAAGGTCTCTTCATCCTGTGCTCTAAAGAGACCTGCCACCTTACCAGCTGGAGCTTCTTGATGTTTCAACAATGCAGCGCAGACAGTATAAAAACAGAAGTACTAGGAGTGGAAGTGTGGTCTGGAAAGTAATGAAATTCAGTCAAGGTACCATGGGGAAAACAGGTGACTAGAAGGATTAGTGGGCAAAGGATGAGGCTCATGCCCTCCCTTCACAGTCAGTTAGTTTATTGGGAGTTGACAGTAGGCAAGAGTCTTGGGGAGATGAGGGTCATTGGTGTGCAGGCCATGGAATGACATAAATGAGGAAAGAATACTCCAGCGTGGTTTAGACACCAATATACTTCTCTTCCTGTTATATCCTTTGTGAGTCTTCAAGGGTTTGAGTTGATTTTATTACTGGCCTCTGTTTCTTGGCATTTGATGCTACATTAGCACCTGACTACTGATCAGCCTCTTATATGGAAATCTCATATACATGGTTGTACTCATTCTATAAGGGTCACACCCAAAATGGGTCAGTTTTAGAAGATTATAATTAGTTCATAGTACCATGTTTCAGGAAGCCTATAGCTCAACTTGAATGCAAGGAAAATGAAAACCCTCAAAGTCATCATCTCAGTGTGGATCATGTGTAAGAATCATGGCTATGGCGGTTTAGCTTGGAGAATAAAAGACTTTAAATCATACTCAGATTTGTCCTAAAGATCCGACAGAGAATATTGATAATATATATGTAGTTCCATGAAGGAAACGAAGACCCCAGATGAATGATCCTTATTTTCTTAGCAAAAACAAAAGTAGACCTGAGCTAGACAGTGTTAGCTACAGACGGAATACTGAAAAAACAAAATTAAGTATTTCAGATGAGATAATTCAAACAAAATATTTGAGTAGACATAAAAATGTGTTAAGAAGATTAACATAATCTAGTCATTCACAAACACGGGTCATAACTGGAATATCTGCTTCCAATCCCAAAGATCCTTATAAGGTAGGTCTCAGGAATACACATCTCCAAAAAAAGGTCCAAGTTTTTTCTTCACGAGGATGGATTACATCTAGCAGCACTCTTGAAGATGCTCACTAGGACCAATAGGTACTTGGATGCACAGAGAAACCAGAACAAAATAAAGCACACAAACCAGACAGACAAAGACAACTTGAAGGGAAGTTCACCAGATGAGTTTCAGTATCGGGGGTTTTTAGAGATAAAATCAGGGGTGCCTCTCAAACCAGACATGGCTGACAGCTCCGGTCTGGTGAACACACTGTCTTAGGAAAGTATCTAACTCTCTGAAGAGGAAGAAGCTGAAACAGCAGCAGCCCGGTTGCTGCTTTACTATGCGGCAGAGCACTCACCGCCAAGGGTCCCCCTATGCTCACTCTCCTCCCACTGGAGATGGGGTCTCCAAGGTGAGAATACCACAGGAGAGAGCCCCTTGAGATCAGAGTACTAGAAAAGGCACGAGTCAATGAATCCTTCAGAGGGAAGTGATTAGTTAGGACTGATGGGACCCAGGATCAAAGGAAATAAGGGCATGGTCCTGAAGAAGGACCTGGAACTAGGCACTGAGTGGTCTGTGGGTTCATGCATCACAGCAGTGAAGAGCAGCTGTGGCTGGCAGGACCTGGTCAGCAGCTGTGGCTCAGTGTGCTCATTCAGAACAGCACAGAAGTGGCTGCAGGGACTATTAAGGCCTTCTTCCGCAAAGGGAACCGTGTTTCCCTAATGGGACTCTCTGACAAAAGAAAAGGTTTCTCCATTTTTGAGGGGAAAGAGCACATTGGTCAAATTCAGACTGAAACATAAATGGGACTAAAAGGATTCTTTAGTTTTGTATTTTTGTGGGTTTTCTTCTTTTTTTCCTCTCCTTTCTTTTTCTCCTTTTATTTAGTGTGTATAAGTGAGGTGTTCAAGAATATGAAATGTACCTGCTCTGCGCTGGTTTAGGTAGTACCTCTCATGCCTAGGCAGGTTAACCCTCACAAAAATTTTTGTGTAAAGAATTCAAAAACAAGCTTTCTGTCAACATATTTATTGTTGCTGACCTTACAGCTTCCTCCAATCTCCAGTTATATATCCTCCCTTCCTTTTCCTTTTCCCATACCTGCAAAATAAACTCTCAAACTGTTCCTCCCCCTCCCTCCATTCCAGATATAAAAATAGCACCACCAAAATCATA
Organism: Dinomys branickii; assembly: GCA_004027595.1. Classification (NCBI taxonomy): domain Eukaryota; kingdom Metazoa; phylum Chordata; class Mammalia; order Rodentia; family Dinomyidae; genus Dinomys; species Dinomys branickii. Next base: position 92,334 of record PVLD010002328.1, on the reverse strand, counting down.
TCTTTTCTTACTTTCATTTGCTCTCACGTCTTTTTTCTTCTTTCCTTCTTTCTAAATTGATTTATTCCTTTTCTTCTTTTCTCTTGTCCTCATCCTTTACATGCTAGCAATATTTGTCAACAGTATTAGTATATTGTCTGCTTGGGTTATTGAAAACTGTGATATTCTTAAAACAAGTTTTATATGACTGATATATGGTTGTCCTGTGTATGCGAATTCAGGATCCGCAACCAGTAGTTGGGCTCTCCTCACAGCACAGTGACCAGGAATATTCTCATTGCACTGAGTAGGATGAAAAGGTACATGATCACCAAACAAAGTGAAAGCCAAGGTCACATCATGGGGAGATATGCTGCAATTGAAGAAATATCCACAGTAATAACAGTTTCTCTGTCTTACCTGACCTTCAACCCTCAACACAAAAACAGTAAACATGAGAAAACAAGCCTCCAAAATCTCTTAACTAACCCAAAACTGATACCATGGGCACTGAAGTGCAGGAAGTGTGAGGCAAGGAAATTCAAGACTTCTTCAAAGCATTCAAAGAGATCAAAGAGGAAACTAATAAGCCAATCCATATGATGTTCAGTTGTCTTAAAGAGGATTTGAATAAATAGATAAAAGATCCAATTAATAAAGTGTTTAATGAGCTTAAAGAAGACACAAAAATTGATTGAATTAAATAAGATGTTTCAACATATGAATAACCACATTTGTAAAGCATTAGAGGCTATAAAAAAGAACCAAAAGAAAAATTCTACTGAAACCATAGGAAACAGGAATGACCAATCTGAGGGGAGGGTGGCAGAATTTGAAGACAAGGTTGATGTAGTAGATCATGTTCTTGTTGATACACTAAAAACAAGACAACATGGAAGCTGGATCCAAAGCTGCCACATGACTTGGCAAAACAATTTCAGAACTATGGGAGTTGGAAAGGTTAGAAGTAAGCACCAAAGGTTTAAAAATTTATTTGCAAAATCATATCAGAAAATGCTCCATATCTAAGGAAAGCATTCAATATTCAGAAAAAAAAGTCATATAGAACCCCAAATTCCCATCATCAGAAAAGAACCTCTCTAAGACTTTTTGTTTTGTCTTTTTGAGACAGGGTCTCACTATGCAGTTCATACTGGCCTGGAGCTCACTTTGTAGCCCAGGCTGGTCTAGAATTCACAATGTTCCTCCTGTCTCAGCCTCCGTAGTGCTGGGATTACAGGCATGCAGCACAATGCCCAGCTCTAAGATTTATCATAGCCAAAATCCCAGAAATTCAGGAGAAAGTGACAGCCTAAAAAGCTGTTAGAGAAAAACATCAAATAATTTACAACATCAAGCCTAGCAAAATAACAAGTTTCTCAACCCAAACCTTAAAGACCATAAGAGTGTGAAGTAAGGTATTTCAAGCTCTAAAAGAAAACAATTGCCAACCCTTCCTACTAACTATATCTTGCAAAACAATCCTCCAGTATTTATGGAGAAATACTTTCCTTGACAAAGACAATCTAAAGAAATTCATGACCACCAAACTAAAAATACACAAAGTCCTTAAAGTAATCTTACAGAGAGAGACAGGGAAGCCAACATTACCAAAGAGTCCAGAGGAAAGAATGTATCTGACAGACTACACAAAAGGAAAAAAATAAAGAAATCAGAATTAGAAAAATAATACAATTACGGGACTCAGTAAATGTTACAATAATAACATTCAATGTTAATGACCTTAAATCCTCAGTCAAAAACACAGATTGGAAAATTAGGTCAAAACACAAAAGCCAGCCAAATTTTGCCTGTAAGAGGCATATTTCATCCACAAAGAAACACATGGACTGAAAGTGAAAGGTTGGAAAATAGTACTCCATGCAGTGGAGCCCAAAAGTGAGCAGGAGTAGCGACAGCAGTACCTCAGTTCATGAATTTAATTCTTCGCATGATTCAAGTCTCAAAACAAGTTGGATGAGAACCAAATCAAATTTAATCATTAGATTCAATGTTGACCTTATGGGGAAATTTGATTCATTTCTTGTCTCATTTTCAACCAAAATTGTGGAGAATATTGAATTTATGAGCTGAAGTACCACTGTATCTTATTTTCAGACAAAGCATACTTTAAGTAAAACTGATCAGAAGAAACAAAGATGCTCACTGCATACTGGTAAAGGGAGAAATGCAACAGGAAAAAATAACAATTATAAATATATATGTACCAAATAGCAACACACCCAATTTCATAAAACAAGAACTTCTGGATATAAAAGAACAAACATATAATCACAGTGGGGGACATTGATACTTCATTGTCACAAATAAGATGTTAATCAGATAAAAAACCAACAAAGAAATATGGGTTGAACCACACCATCAGACATAACAGATCTCTACAGTGTTTTATCGAAAAAACAGACTACACATTTTTCTCTGTAGCACTAGAAATTTCTTCAAATTTGACCTTCTTTTATGCTGTAAAACATGCTTAAACAGTCAAAAAATTAAAACGATCTCTTGTACACTATTGGATCATAGCAGAATGAGAGTGAAAGTCAGCAGCAAAAAATAAAGCACAGAAACTATGCAAGATATTGAGAGTTAATAATATACACTTGAATAATCGAGGTCTTTGAAGAAGTACAGTAATGAAGTAAAATGTTTCTATAATCAAATGACAATAGAAGTACAATATGCCAAAGCCTATAGGGTGCAATAAGAAGTTTTAAGAGGGAAACTTACACCTATGAATACCTACATTAAAAATTAAGCTAATATCAAATAAATAATCTAATGAAGAATTTTAAGGTCCTAGAAAAACAAGAGTAATGAAGATCTAAAATTTGAAGAAAAACATTTAAAGAACAGAGGGGCAATTAGTAAAACTGAAGTTGAAAGAAAAATACAAAAGAGCAATAAATGGGAGAGCTGATTTTATGAAAATATAAGTCGAATTGATAAACACTAAGCCAAACTTACCAAAAAATAAAAGGAAATATTCCTATCAGTGCAATTAGAAATGAAAAAGGCAAAATCATAATAGACACTGTTCAAATCCAGAGAATTATAAGAAATTATTTTGAAAAGTTATATTCCAGTAAACTGGAAAATCTAGAAGAAATGGAAAAATTCCTATACACATATAGGAATTACCAAAATTCATCCAAAAGGATATAAAAACCCTGGAAAGATCAACTATAAGCAATGAAATAGGCAGTAATAAAAATATAAATGAGAAATAAAAGCCCAGGACAAGACAGATTTGCCATTTAATTTTACAGAACTTTGCCATTAATTTTACAGAACTTTGCCATTTAATTTTACAAAGCTTCAGAGAAGAACTCATGCCAATACTCCTCAAACTTTTTCATGAAACTAAAAGAGAAGAATTCCTATTGAACTTATTTCTTGAAGCAATAGATATTCTGATACAAAAACTGGATAAAGGTAAGGATTTTTAAAAGTATGGTAGAAAGAAAAAAGCTACAGCCCAATTTACTTTATGAACATAAATGCAAAAATCCTCAAAAAGACACCAGCAAACAGAATGCAACAAATCATTAAAAAGACTGTACGTTACAATCAAGCTGGCTTCATCCCAGGATGAAAGAATGGCTCAGAATATGTAAATTAATAAATGTAACATATCACATCAACAGAAATAAGGATATAAAAATTACATCATCTCCCTAGATGCAGAAAATCTCTTTGGCAAATCCAACATCCATTCATGATTTTAGAAAAAGAAAGCTTGATGAAAATTAGTATTAAACGACTTACTCAGGGCTGGGGATATAGCTCAGTGGAATAAGCGCTTGCCTAGCAAGTGCAGGGTCCTGAGTTCGATCCCCAGTACTGCAAAAATAAATAAATAAATAAAATAAACGACTTACTCAAGATAATAAAAGACATTTTTGACAAACCCACTGTCAAGAGCATAATAAACAGGTGAAAACTGAAAGTATCTCCTCTAACATAAAGAGTATGACAAAGAGTATCCACGCTTAGCACCACTGTTTAGTACAGGACCTGATAATTTAGCCAGAGCAATCAGGTAAGAGAAAGAAACAAAAGTAGTACACATAGGATGTAGGAAAGGAAGAAATAAAACTATCGTTATTCAAAGATGACATGATTTGAAGATGTGTTCGTCCAGTAAGACCTAGGCATAAAAAAGAATAAATGTGTGTAATTTGTAGAAAAATGAATGGATTTTGAGGCCATCATGCTCAGTGAAATAAATCGGTTTGAAAATCACATGGTTTCTCTTACATGAGAAACCCCAAATATGAAGATAGACCACAACAAAAGATGATAAAAAAAAAATAGGGAAGCAGACTTTGTGGATCTGGGGAGAGGATCTGAGGAAGGAGAAAGAGGAAATGGTAGGGAGGTAAAGGAAAGTAAATATCACTAAAATGCAATATGCATATGTACCAATTCCCCAAGAAAAATGCAATTATTATGAATCACAAATATTACCAATAAAATCAGATCCAAAATGAAAATGTATAAAAACGTGACACAAGGTAAATAAAATGTGGTGTATCAATGCAATAGAATATTATTGAGCCATAAAAAGCACAAAGCACATGCCATAAGAGAGAAAAACCATGAAAATGTGTCAAATGAAAGAAGTTGATCACAATGGACACATATTATGTGGTTATATTTGCACCAAATACCCAATATGAACAGCGTGTAGAAGTTAAAAGTATATGTGGAATGACTGATAATGTGGAGTTTCGAAACATTGGAAATGCAGAGACAGCATTCCTTTTTGGAGTAATGGCAATCCTTTCGTCTACTCTGTGTGATGGGAGCACCATTCTGACCCTACATTAGATACCACCAAATTGCATCTTTTGAATGCTTGTACTGTGTTGTATATGAATCACATCTCAATAAAACTATAGCACACAGTATTTGGTGAAATTTGGGAGCCAAATCCTAAATCCCAGCTTCAAGAAGATACGTAACCTGCTCCTAAGATCCTGAGTTAATTGAAACCAGGAAACTTGCTTTTTAAAAATTTCCCATGTGAATTTAATGTACCTCTCATGTTAATCCTTAGGAAAAAATGAAACTTAAGGTTACTCTCCCTTTAACATGCTACAGTTTATTAAGCTTCTATCTTAATCTTACATTTAAGAACATGAACTCTGAATCAAAATCTGAAATCACATCTAATTCTACTTTTCATATGCTGTGTAACTTGGAACAATTTCTTTAATTTCTGCTAGCATGTCCTTGTCTGCAAAATGGAAGCAATGATCAGATTTACCTAATAGAACTTTAATGAAAATTAAGTGATAGGTACAAATTATTTAGTCCAACGCCTGGAATGTAGTAAGAACTCAGTGTTAAAGATGATAATGGTGTTGCTCTTCCTCCAGAAGAGCTATAAACTGGAATGTTGCAAGGTCCCTTGCCTCTCATGATGAAACTGGCCAAATTGTAGATCAAATTCATACACAGTGGGTAGTATTGTTAATTATCATGACATAAGAGAGTAAAACGGAGTCAGGGATATAACTCAGGGGCGAGCTGGGGATATAGCTCAGTGGAATAAGCGCCTGCCTAGCAAGCACAGGGTCCTGAGTTCGATCCCCAGTACCACAAAACAAAACAACAAAAAAAAAGAAACTCAGGGGCACAGCACCTGCCTGGCAAGCAAGGTTCTGAGTTAAATTCCCAACACCAAAAAACGGAAAAAAAGATTGTTGATTGAGAGTAAATGGAAGTAATATTCTTACTTGAATACAATGGGAGTAAAAGGCAAAGAGCTAAAGCTTCTCATTTTAATAGTCCTCTTGTACAATGACATTTAGTTGGAGCTAGGCATAAACTCTGTCCTCCTTCCCACCAGTGATGGTAATTCAAAAGGATGGATTTTCCTCCTGATGCTTGTGGAAGATGGGGGATGTGTCTGAGGGTTCTCCATTAGGAGTGTGTTCCGACTGGCAAAGTATCTTCATTCCAACATGGAAACCACCATATGTGAAGAAGCCAGACCAAAGTTTGAGATTTCTGGGAGATCCCACCTCTGTCATACACATATATGTGGAAAAAGTAATGCAATGCCAACTTTCTAAGGCTTTATTTTATAAGTATGGAGAATGAGAAAGACTGATGATACACTCTCTGCCACAGGATCAGTTGGTTGTTTTGGTTTCCTTCATTGAACACTCCATCACTTTCCCCTATACCAATTTTTAAAAAGTCCTGGCCTCGGTAATATCAGAGCTCAGTATCTGCTTAGCGTCCTTTTGCCAGACCTGGCATTGGCTTTGTGCTTCTGACCAGTTTACTGATTAGTTTTTATTGCCAATCACTGTGACTACAAATAAGTCCTAAGGAGTAGAAAGACCAGGGCAACAGCACACAGTGTCATTGTTAGAATTATTCACAGTGTTTTCAGCAGGAATCACTCACCCAGAGTCCACAACCACACCAGATGCTTCAGCACACAGGGTCTCAGGCCTTGGCACTGGCAAAACACTTGCAGCCTTCCCTTTGGGTCTGCCCTGTGTCTGAAGCCCAGTTTTTGTCCAGGAGTCAAGGTGGCACAAGCTGAGGGATACATTTACTGCATCTGACAGATAAGCTCTGATTCATATGTGTGCCCAGTACTCTGTAGAAAATCAAGAATTTCACTGATTGAGGGCCTGGAACACTTGGGCACAGAAAGAAGGGGCTTGGAGAAACCTGACAGCATAGTAAAAGTTGTAACACATCTTTGAGTAATTCAACCTCTCTCAAATCTGCTTTTCTGATAAAGACACTTACTCACTGATATGGTATTCTAATAAATATTTATTGAATGCCTATTATGTGCCATGTGGTTAGTGTGATTATAGGCAAGGAAGCAGATGAACAATATTAAGATTCACATTCAAAACTAATGACAGAAATTTACAGACAACTAAGCATTCTATAGGGACTTCGTCACTGATCCTGTTGCCCTGTGCACTAAACAGAAACTCAGAGGCAAATATTTCCCTGAATAAGTAATATCATTATTTACCAAATCCCTTGTCTAATTATTGCCAACACTCCTAATATCATACTTCCTTCATCTGGAAATTCATCTTTAACTGTTTCTCTTTTTCCAGAGGTTAAGAAATTCTTATTTTTAAGTTCATTTGAATATATGAAAACAAGTTAAAAGTCACCTATCATGTAACCACCCCCAAACAATAGTGCTTGTTTAGCATCTGGGTGAAGAATAAGGGATTGTAGACTCTGAAAATGTGCCTTTGTTTTCTTAAATTATTATATCTGCTTAGCATATTTCCTAGTTCATTCCTTGGAGTAGACAGAAACACAGTATTCCTGTCAGCGGGATTCCTTGGGAAATGGTGGCTTCTAAATTTTGCAAGTTAATTTAGTATCTTTATCAAACCAGCAAGGTGTGAAAAGACCAGAAAGAGGAAAAGGAGGAGATGATGGTTTTTCTCCTGACATTTCATATGTACATTGGTTTCAAAGTTAACAAATACCTTTTCATCCATGAAGAGCATTCTACTGTCCAAGAGAATTGTAGCTGAGTGACAAGAGTGGTTTTTCCATATTATGTGGACACATTTTCATCAATTTCCTTCTGTAAACCCATAATTACGCAAGGGAATTAGGAAGCAGAGGTACAGAGATACTTAGTCCAGGGGAAAAATGACCAAAAAGCCAGTATTTATACTTGAGTGATGTACCATGGTAGAACATGCTGTGAAGGGGATGTAGGTGTGCTGAGATCATATAGCAAGGCTTAATTTATTCTGGACAATGACTGAAGTCATCCATGGCCATGTACCCTTTACATTCATGCATTTGCAAGAAGGCAGTGAGTCCATTCTGGTCCACAGTGGAGACCATCCCAGAAACCACGGTCACATTAGGACTTGTATTCCAGCTGTTCCACCCTACACCATTTTTACTGCACTGACATTTTGGTGTTCTGAATATAAGTACACGGTAAATCTGGAAAATAGCACATTACATTTGTGTGGTGAGTCATCTTTTCCATTGGCTCTCCTCAGAAGAGAATGTCAATTTCTGTAGACCATTTGCAGAAGCCCCACTACTCATCATGTGATATATGCTATCAATTTGGACCTAACTAAAGGGATACCAGGAATTCTAGGCTTTATGCATAAATAGATACAAAAAGCATCCAATAGGCTCTCTGAGTGGTTGTGGCAAAAAGATTCATCATGATTTATGCACTATACATTGGGAAATGTCTGTTGTGAAGTCAACAACCAAAATCAAATGAATAATTCAGCATGTGGATCGATTGCATCATCTCACTTGCCATGTTATTGCTATTTTTATGTAATTGCAAAGGGGAAAATAAATTGATGTCACAAATAAGCAACTGTCATTGGATGTGATATAGACCCTCGCATCTTAGGGATATTTTATTTTCAGTTACTACTCTGTTGCTTTTTACACAATTAAAAAAGTACCCTTAATAAATTATGGTGAGAAACATCTCTACATGTTATTTCCATGTCAATATTGAAAGAAACACAATGTAAAAGGATGAAGCATCCGATTTCTTCCTCAGAGGTCAGTTCTTTGCAAGTCTTTTACTGGAAGGCCTTACTCAAAAGAACGTTCTTAATCCCCATTAGATGGTGTGATAATACTATGAACTCAATGCAACCAAAACAAAATATTTAACTTAATCCTTTTTATGTTCATTTTTAGACTAATTCTAAGCAAGTAGTCCTACTCACAAGCTTACTTTTTACCCCCTGGAATCTTGCCTTCAGTGAAAGAAAAACATAAAACAGAACCTAGGTAATCTCATGTTTTAAGCAGCAATTGCCATATCATTGTCATAATCCTATAATTAATATCTGGTCACACTGGTACAAAAAGAATGATCAATTTAATTAATTTTACGGCTATCAGACTTTTCATTTTGCAAATTTGTTTCATCAGATTCTTGTCTCTCTTACTCAGAAACATTGTTTCTTAAAAGTGGTCGTGTTTTGTGAATGGTAAAAGTAAAAGCTCTGTGGTTTGAATTTCCTGTAAAAAACTAGAAACTCACTTCTGACTTAGTAGCTATTGATTAAGGATAAACTCCAATTTTATATTTTGCTTTAACACATATGTTTTCAACAAAACCTATGGATCTTCTAACATCAACAACTGTATATACCATTAATAGACTTGTTTTTTTAATCATTAAACATCCTATACAGTGTCTGAAAAATTTTGAACGTCAGTGAGATCGGCATCAATATTTGTTTGTTTTAGAATACAAGTTCCTTGTGGTGAGTGAAGTAGGCTATCTCTGAATCACACATCTTCTCTGATGGTGCCGTAGGTAGACGTCCAGAATAATAAAACAACTGCAGATGATGCAGGGTTTAGAAACAGCCTCTTTGTCTTTCTTTTCAGTTATACTTCTCTTTTGTTCGTTTTCAGAACTAAAAACACAGTGGGTTTTTGAAGCCCAACATAATTTAAAATAAACTCACAGTTTTTTCCTCAGATCTGATCTGGGAATGGACAGAACCCAAGTGGGAAAGCATTAGACCTTTTGAACTCTTCCAGGGGGAAAGCATAGCGTGTTGGAAAACTTCTGATGTTTTTCATCCGAGCTGGGTGGGTGTCACCAAAATACTGGTGTTCTTTACTCTGTCCTTCTATAGGGTCAAGCATATTTGTGCAGCCAAATGTCACTTCATAGGAAAAATCAAATGCAATTTGGTGAGAATTTCTAGAGAAGAATGAATTCAGTCTGGTGTGGAAGTGACAAAGCGCACTTATTAAAACAAACGCTATCTGGCGCCCTGTGCATGCCATTGTAATGTCTAAAGATGATTGCTTTTCTAGAGAAATACAATGGTTGTACCTCAGAGGTGACAAAAATTATTCTCGTTCCCTTTTCTCTTGGTAAAGCTTTCTTTCAGAGGGGAAATGAATCTCTATTATGTCTCAGTGATCAAGGAGAGACAGTCTTCTGCCAGAGCTAAATGGCTGAGGGTGTCAGTAATATTGACTGCAAATTGGATTCGGGGAACTGATATATTCAACACTGAATATTCAAAGGAACATCATGACTCTGTAACATGCACGTCTATCTGATCCTGTGTTAGAAGCTTGGTAGCGGTTTCAGCGCACTGCTACAGTTGGTATGTGGATTGAGTGTATCCCTGAAGGATTTGCACTGGAAGCTTGGTTTCCTGCGCTGCAGTTTGAGAGGTGGTGGAATCTTTAATAGGTAAGGCCTAGTGAGAGGTCATTAGCGATGCTTGGAAGGGACTAGCGTGTGTCATGAGACCTGTCAGTTCCCGAGACAATGGGTTGTTGCAGAAAAGCAGGATTGGCCCTGCTCCACTCTCTCTGGCTTTCTGTCTTAGCATGTGATCTCTCCCTCTCACGTGAGCTACCCCCCATGGTGCTGTCCAGCAGATAATGGACCCAAAGTGGACCTCACCAGACGACAAACTAATACAACAGGCCAGTTTTGGACTTTATCTCTAAAACTGTGAGCTAAATAAACTTCTTTTGTTTCAGCCTCAGCTATTTGTTATAGTAACGGAAAACAAACTATTACAAGAAACAACCCAATGAGTTTGATAGCCTAGAAAAGTGACGGTGGACCTTTTAGGGCTTTTGGTGATACAGACAGCTCACCACAGCGTGTCTGCCACCACTGGCCTAGAGTTAGCTGGTTGGATAGATGGGCCCAAGTGACAGGGAGTCCAGAGATACAGTTGAGTGCCGCAGATGTTCAGCATAGTATCACTCATTCAGACCTCAGTAAAAGTGCAAGACATCTACAAGAACAGATGCAGCCCGAACACATCTTTTAAGGTCCACTCCATTTAGTTACTTGGATATCAGACTCAGTGCAAGGTTTTTAAACAAATGAAAATTGTTTTAAATGATCAATTTTAACAATGAAATGGTTTACCTATCCAGTGCATAGCAGTACTAATCCGCTGTGGGTGCTCAGTAAATATTTGTTGAATGGATGATTGCAGGCTGTATATACAGGCGAAGCCCCTTCTCTCCCACTCAGCTATAACTCTGAGGTGACAGGGTTCCCATCTACTATGTTTACCACCGTGAACTAGACACAGGCCTCAGCTCAGTAGCCAATACTGAAATATCATCCAATTCATTTTCTAAAAAATATATTTGGAAAAATTATTTTGAAATTTTAAAAATATAAACTAGTGTTCTACAAGATACATGCTATCCTCCTTTCCATCTTACATACGTGGACACTAAGGTTTCAAGACAAAAATGAATAGCCATATTCTAGAGGCCTAGTGCATGATGGAACAGCCAAACCATCCTCTTGGTTTGGGTACCCAGACTAAGTCACAGCATGAAATGTTTGCATAATTGGTCTATATAAAATCTATCATTTTAAATTTATAGTCTTAGCGGCACATAATAATGTTACACATTTCAGTTCCCTTTTCTTCAAAACCTCTCCATATTATGTTTTGTGTTATTGTAATAGTCATCCCAGTTAGAATGAGACGATATTCCATCTTAGTATTAATTTTCAGTTCCCAATTGATTAGCAATGTTGAGTATTTTTCATGTACTTCTTAGCTATTCATATGTCTTCTTTTGAGAAATATCTATTTAGATCATTTGCCACTTTTTAAAGCACATTATTGTGAGATGTTTGTTTTTACTGTTGAGTTATTTGAACTCCTTCTGTACTCTGGATGTTAATGTCTTGTGGGATGTACAGTTTGCAAAAAGTTTTTTCTTTGCTTTAAACCTATTTTGTTTATTGTTTCTTGTTTTCCCCTGTGTTTTTGATGTCTTATCAAAAACATCTTTTCCCATACCAAATTCTTAAAATCTTTATTTTCTTCTAGTATTTTCATACTTTTTCAGTTGATTTTTATATATGCTGAGAAGGATCAAATTTTATTCTTACAATATGGAAATCTAGCTTTCCCAGAACCATTATTGAAGATAATGAACTTTCTCCAACATATGTTCTCGGTACTTTGTCAAAAACCATTTTGGCATAAATATGTGTATTTACTCTGGGCTTCTTTATTCTGTTCCATTTGTCTATTTGTCTGTTTTTATGCCTGTTTTGGTGACCACAGCTTTGTTGTCAGTTTTTGTGGTAGCTTAATCTTGTTATTTATATTCAGGACTGCTTTGACATTTTATGATCCTTTGTGATTCTCTATAAAGCCTAGAGACACAATTGTTTCACTTTTTTTGTTTCAGCTTTGCCTCTGCCTCCAGCCCCCACCTAATCTACTTAATGTTCTAGAGAAAGGTTTCTCAGCCTTGGTACTAATAGTGTGTTGGGCCAGGAAATTCTTTTGTGACGTTTACCCTGTAGAGTGTAAAATGTTTAACAGTATCTGTGCTTTTACCTAGCAGATGCTAGTTAATGCTCCTTCAGTTGTGAAATCCCAAAGCCCCAAAGGTGCCAACGTGAATAAGACCATTCATGGTTGAGAAGCACTGTGCTAGAAATCTGGTGTCTGCTGTTGATCCGGATCGTACTCTCAATTCTTGGATAATTTTTATGCCAAAAAGTTGAATGTTGTTGGATTCTTTCAGTTTTAAAATTCAAACTTAGTGGTCCAGTTAGAATCCTGCTCTTCAGTAATCATGCATTAAACATTTTGGGGGCATCAGTCTTTGCCCTGAGGAAGCACCATCAGGGAGAGAGTTGGCCATTTATACAAACCACCATGACATCGCCCAGTGACCAGTAAAAGCTGGTGACAGGAAAACTCCCAAGTGCTGTGCTTTCCCAAGGAAAATGCAGGACACAGGCTTTGACATAGGCTATTGGGACTTTGTTTTGTTTGGGGTTGGGTTATTTGTGGCCAGCACTTCAACTTGTGCAAAATATTATAAATACATGCAAATAAAACTGTAAATAGGTAAGGTTTACTGAGTTACCCCTTTGAGAAGGGTAAAATTAAATGAAATTAGAAAGTCCTCAGAAAATCTAGAATATATGAGGAGCATCAGAGAAAAGAGTGATTAATTATTCTAGTTATTGGCAGGTAACCTGATTCACACTGAGGCAGTGATAATTGATAAGAGGTTAAAGTAAGGTCCCTTCCTAATAGGATTTTCAATCTAATACAGGGCTATAATGTGCCATGTGTTAGTGTGAATGTGTGGAAATGATGCTCATAGAAATGAAACCTGAGCATTTTCTGTAAACTAACAAAGGAAAATCTATCAAGGGCCGGGACTGTTCCCGTTAATAAACAAAAGGAAACCAAACCCGTATTCAGAAAGCAATCTAGTTCTGGGTCCCTGATGATCTTAGGGATGTCAGCCACGATGAGGCTGTAAGCCCTGGAAGAAAAGGAGCTTGCCGTGGAGTCGACTATGATTTAGAGGTAAATAGAAAATGGTAGAAGTTAATGATAGGTGGAAAACACCCTGGCGGTGTCCTTCTTAACTTTATTTAAAAGAAAGTCAAGAAAGTGACTTTGGTGAAACATTCCTCCATCTTCTTCCCTCTTTTTGCCCCAAGCTACTCAATGTCACACAAACAAAATGACCCCTTCTGTGTGCAGCCATTTAGGGATACACTGAAACATGGCTTTTTTTCAAGCTTGATGCCTACTAATTCCTAAAAATATCTCATTGTAAAAGTGTCCTCCTTCAAATAAAGAATTAAGGTATATTATGTACAGGTACAAATTCCCTATGAAGAATGTGACCAATATATATGCCAAATAAATAGTAATAAAAATAAAGTTGAAAAAGAAAAATGTGTCCTCCTGACATCTACTGTGCTTTATAAACATTTTACTTCCAAATGTAAGTATCTCCCAGTACAATGCCCATGAGGGTGGATATGTAATATTTTAATGGTGAGAATGGGATGGGTTTTGAAGATGTAGAGAAAATGAGAGAGAGGGCAAATGTTTCTTTGGAGAGACAGCTTTCATTGATAGTTGCGTTGATGTTCTGATAGCAGGAGGAACAACAAAGTTACAGAAGACAGAAGGGGCCCTGGGTCTGTACACAAATTTGTTTACACTCAGACTACTTAGAGTTGTATTATCCAGTTCAGGGACTAGGTAAGAAGGTACTAATACAAACCAGAAATTAATTTTCATTGTGTTTTCTAAAACTCAACTTTGCACAGTCCAGTGAAAAGCACAAAAATGCTTCCTCCGTGTGTATAATAGGGTCATTTCAAGGACACATTTGTTGGACTTGGCTACCTTGGCATCTGTTCAGGACAGCTAACAAAAGTCAGTTGTCTCTTACCTTCTGATCACCACCCCCGCCCTGCCCCCAACAAATCACTAGCAAATTCCACTGCTGAGTGTCCTCATATTAGCATAATGGTGCGTTTTAATTTGGAGACAAAGCATGTGTTTCCTATAAGAAAGTTGTTTTAGGTCTTTAAATGTCTCTGTCAAACACTTTCTTTTTGTTTGGAGAAATAATTACAGATCAGTACTGTTGAAACCAAAACATCAGAGAAATTGCCTGTCTCAATGTTTCTAATTTGGTGGATGTCTGCCCTGTGGATGACAAAAGTTTAGTTTGGCCATGCCAAGAAAAACACATCCAGTTTGACCATTGCAGATGCTGACTTGGTTACAAGGGATGACAGTCATGGAGCTTGGGTTGTTTTCCTCACATTCCTGGGAAAGAGCTCTCCTTCTATAAGAACACATGTTCCGGCAACTGCAGTAACGTCAGACACCAGGGGAAATGGTGGTGCTTGGCTCTGCGTGCCGTCTCCCCCGTGCTAAGAGGTGCCTATGCCGGCCCCCAGCTGCACAGCATCACCACATTTATAGTGATAATCTTATCTGTGGTCTTCTTACTATAAAGACTTCACCTGAGACCTCTTCCAGTCCCAGACCTGAGTATATTTTGGCCATAATCATAATGGCTATTAAGAGAAAGTACTGGGGTGCCTAACGCTGTGCTTCCCTTACCACGCATTATTGTTTAGAAGGAGGAACAGGGAAAGGCCAGATTTAGAAAGGTTAGTTTTCTTTGTTCTAAATCAGCGTATGTGTTTGGAGCACGGTGGTGGTGATACTCACCTGGCAGGGAAGATAGCATGATCATGGAGTAAAGTGGTGGTGCTGGCGGTGGTAGCAGCGGCAGCGGCGGTGTGAAGACTGACAGAAACAGAACCGCTCAAGCAAATAGCATTTCCTTCATCTAACAGCCTTTTTGCCTGATATGAAGTTACAGGTGAGGAAAAATGGAAAAGTTCTTTGTCTGTGTAATTCAGCATAGGAAAGCATTATGCAGAGGCTCTGCTGTCTTTTTCAGAATAAAACATAATGTGAGTCTTTGGGTTTAACTTCTAGAAGCTCACCGCCAAACTTTCTGCAAATATATTGCTCCAAGTACTTAATTGGTGACGCTGTACTCCCAAATGGCATGAAGTTGATCCTCCAGGGTCCTGTAGAAATGTTCTGGAACTATTTATCAAATGTCTTGCTAGTATTACAACCTAAAAGAATTTAAGGAGGTATAATGAGCTCATGCAGGTGACAGATCTAAATCCAACAAAAATAAATTCTCTAACTTTCCGACGAAATGGTCAGAGGATGAGAGGTGTATAAAATGCATTAGATTTTATGCATTTCTCAGCTGTAGGAGAAAACGAACAATCTGAACCTTCAGCTAAATGGATAGGATAGTATCATTTGGCATGCATTAGACCAGTTCAGATATTAGTGATTAATTTGTGTTTAAGAATTAGCTTTCAGTTTCATTAGATTTTTAAAGAACCTCACAAATGTGTATCTATCAAAAGGTAGACCAGCACAACATTTTTTGCCTCTTTTGTTTACTAAATTGCAGCGTCAGGATAATAAATGCTGTGGCTGGAGTATGTGTATATTTCATTTCTCTTAGGGAATTCTGTACTTCAAGGGCTTTCCTCTTCAACGTTGCAGATAAAACACTACATCACACTCTTTAGTAAAAGAGACACTTTCTCCTTCAAGATGCCTGTTCAGCTGTTCCACAGCTGAAGAGCTGGGAAGACTTAAATTACACTCTTTTTCCTGTTATTAAAAGGGAGTGGGGGAAGGGGAGGCAAGAAACTTGCATCTGGTTCAATTTTTGGGGGCCAAATTCTTCATTTAATTGTTTTGTAATTTGAAGAAAACCACAAATGACAAGATGAAATTGCTAGGAATATAAATACAGAATTTAATTGTTCATGTCAGGATTTCAATTCCCCAACCATGGTAATCGGAGTCACAGTGTTCTGGCCAACAAGCAAGAAGATGTTGGAGGCTGCTGTAATGTTTTCTGAGCCTCCATGGTCTGCACCTTCACACACACACACACACACACACACACACACACACACACACAAACTCCACCACCATGTTCACAGAATTCACTTCAATCAGAAAAAGAGGAAGAGAGAAGTCGTCTACCTTTATCCCCATGAATTTGATCTCAACAGCTAGAATTCAAGGCAAGTTTCCTCAACAAAAACCAAGCCAAAGATTCATCTGAACCAGTACCTGAGGGCTGAACATTTAGCTGAAGAGATTTAGCAAGTTCAGAGCATCCTTGATAGCAATGAAATTCTAAAAATATGCCTCTTGTTTGATTTATTGCTCAGCCTTAGCCTGGTTGGGTTAAGTTAGGAAAAGTGGCACCCTCAGCCATGAAGCTGAGTTTGTGTTACATTTACAGTCATGCTCAATTAATAATTGGGGAATAAATTTATTTAATGAGCCAATCAGTGCACAGTAGAATGAGCCGTATGCTTTTGTAAAGCAGTTGAGTAGACAAGCTACTTAATTCTCTACTTTATATTCTTTTCAAACTGACCAAGTCTTTAAATTCTAGCTTTCTGGGTCCTCTGTGGATTTCATCCAGTGGAATGCCCCTCCAGGAAGGTCCTATTCTGAAACTCTTCCTCTTTGCTTTCCTTTCATCAAAACTTACTCTTTGTTCTAGTATGAGATTATTAAAAACTAACAAAGCAGTCAAGACTAAGATAGAGTTGAATTAGAAAAGTCTAACTTTACCCTCCAAACCATGTGATTTTCTTTTATCAAAGGAAGCTATGTTGGAGCATGGCCACACTTTCATGTGTCTATAGGGCAATGATTTCTTTTATTGTAGCTTAATCTTGAAAGTGGGAATCAGTTAATAACCTAATCTCAAAGTACTATATTGTAAGATAGTTTATGGGACTGATTGGTTTTTCTATATATTTACATTGTAATTCATCAATCTACTAAAAATCTTGGTTTTGTCATCAAGAGAGAATAGAAGTCTTTGTCCTCAATAAGATAGTCTCTGTGTTAACAGCTCTCCTGGTATATTTTTCAGGAATTTTATCCTTTTAAGAATTTTAAATACTGTCTACAGCCATACCACTCTGAATGCACCTGATCTCATTTGATCTTGGAAGAATATTAAATACTGCAGTTAAAAAAATACTACTTGGAATGAATTGTGCAGTTCTGGCTATAATATTCAAACAAATAAAAATAATGGAAATAATTCTGGGGCTGAATCACAGTAGTTTCCAAAGATTTATTACTTTCCTTTAGATTGTGTATGAGCCTACTTGTTTATTAGTTCTGTTAGCTCAACGACTTCAAGTTTCAGTAAGTTTACTTGTTTTTCTCTTCAGCTCAATACGTTATTATGTTGGGAACTATTGCAATAAGGGATGTTACTGACTCCCCCACCTAGCCAATTCAGATCAGTCCCTCCAAGCACTCTTTTTTTTGAGAGTTCTTTGACAGGAATAACCAACTGGTTTATCTTTGGTAATTTGTTTTTTCTACAATAGCCACCTTGAGGTTTTTCTGTTGTAGAGTCATTTATTATGGTATTATTCTGTGAATTTCCTGCTCTCTTTCCCTTCCAGAGACATGGTATCTCACCGCCATTTCTGAGACTGGTGAATGTACTATCACCACTTGTACCAGACTAGACCAAGTCTGACATGACACAAACAAAATCAGGCAGAGTTTCTTCCCTACAAATCTATCACTAGGGCAAAGTGAGAATAGAACCAGACTACTTGGCCGCAGGAGGCTACACAGTGGGTGTAATTTATAGGTGGTAGACAAATGGGCTATCCATTCCAGAGATGTGGACAGACTGAAAAATGAACAGGCTCACAAATGCAGAGTTGGAAGAAAGAGAGGAATGGAGAGAGTTCTTTTCACCTTTCCAGTTCTCGCTGTACCCTGAGAACCGATAAACTTCTCTACTTGATATTTCTAGTCTCATAATAAGTCCTCTTTTTTCTTTTTGTCTGTGTTAAGCCAGAATTAATTTTGTTATTTACTACCATGGTGCCTTAATGAATTCAAGTGGTTTTGCCTTTAAGAAGTTTACAAATATTGACCTACTCTCCCCCATTTTGGAACAAGTGCTTTCAGGACCTGGAAGGGCAGGAAGCTGTCAAGTTTCTGGTTCCTTGTTCATCTTGTGCTGCCAGCTATTATATGGGAGAAATGCGGCGAGGGTTAAGACTAAGGGTTTTCTTCCTGTATCACAGTTGTCTCTTGGGAAGGTATCTCAGCTCTACAGTGCTACTCAGCTTTCTTGGGGGAGGATGCAAGGACTATTCCCAAGCTGATATTCTCACGCTTCTCAATAACAAGTTTATATAGGAGCATATTATATGTAATTTTTAACTAGGACATTGGTTGGTGGGAAGCTCTCACCAGGCACATTCTGGTGACTTCAGTGCCAGCTGCCAATTATCAGAGCTTTGTTTTGAATAGATTTAGTTACACTATTTGTGGAAGCCAACTTTCCTTAATTATATTTCATATTTGACAATTTGACTTTCAACTTGCTTCAGTCTTGCATTTGGAGAAATTGCACCCTTGGCTTTAGGAGGAAAATCTTGCAACATCTCTTATCCCCATGACCCCTGACTACTATTTTCTTTGTGATAGCTATATTTCCTTCAGAGTCTTTAGAAATCATGGGTCTTCTATTTTATTAATCTGTTGTAAAGTCCTATAATCAGTCTTTTCTTAGTGAACAAACATGTTGGTAGTCTAGATTAGTGATTCTCTAACTGTCATGTGCACAAAGTTACATACAGGACTTGCTAAAATACCAACTGTCAGGTCCCACCCCAGAGTTTCTGATTCAGTATTCCTGGTAGGGGTGCCCTGGCCATCTGCATTTCTATGTTTCAGTGCAATCCTTTTGCTTCTGGGCAGGAGATCACACCTTGAAGATCACTGCGTAGAGGAATAAAGAAGAAGTTGCTTTTGGCCTTCCCCATGTATTACTCAAATTACCAACTTCTGATCTTGCTCACCAATTAAACTAGTATCAATATACTAAACACACCTGGTGAAATTTTATTTAAAAATCATTGGAAAGTACCATAGTGCCCCACAAGGACTGGAGGAATCATTTACATATGAGAACCAGAGCCACAACTCTATTCTCAGCCATATCTCCTACTAAAGCATTTGATATTCTTAAATATTAAAGTTTGTGGGAAATATATACTCCATGTAGAAGCTGAATTAAACAAAAATCAGTGTCCCCCATACTGAGCCTTTGCCTCTCCTATATTCCCAATCTTAGAAAGTGGCACTTATTTCATGTTGTTTAGGTCAAAAACTCAGGAATTATCCTTGATTCCTTGCTTTTGATGACCACAGAACTACTCCATCAGCAAATACCATCAACTCTATACCAAGAGTTTGCTGCCACTGTAGTACCTATTCCAAAATTACTCCAAGCATTTACCACTTTTCACCATCTTCACTTCCTCCATTTCAGTCATGCCACAACCACCTCATATCTAAATGGAAGCAAATAGCCACTTCGCTGGCCTCCTTATAGTTCTACTGTGGCCTCCAAAGCCCATATTCCATGAAGAAGTTGAAAGATTATCTTCTTTGAATACAACTCTCTAGTGGAGTCCTATGTGACCAAAATAGAATTCTTACAATATTCTATAGGATCATACTTGGTTTGGCCTGTGACTAACTATCCACAGTTTTTGACTCCTCCTCCTCCTCCTATGCATCCCAACTGCTAGTTTGCTGACTTTCCATTTATTGAATGTTATGTGTTTATTCCCATCTTAGGGGTCTGATATTTGTTTTCCTCTTGAAAAAAAATGTCCTTCCCCTAGAGATGCTCACTCTTGCCTGCCTTCTCTAACCACTGCCCAGGGAGGAACCTCTTAGCTGATCACCCTCAGAAGTCCCTCCTTCCCCACAGTCAAGGGGCATCCCTTGGTGTGCTTGCGTTCTCTGCAGCAGCTCATCACAATATGAAGTTCTTGTTTATGTTGTTTCTCTGTTTCTTTGCTTAACTTTCTCTAAAATGCAAGATTGTAGAAGGCAGAAACATGATCTAACTAGTAAATCTTACAGTTATAAAACTTTAAGCTCCTTAAGGAATAGAAAAATCATGTTTGTGTTTCTATTCAGTCCCTTACATGACACAAACAGTGGTCAGTGAATGTTAAAACTGATCCCAGTGAAAGTTTTTGCACTGTCCCATCCAGTTTGCACGCTCTTCATTTGCTCTGGTGTGTTAGTTGCTTTGCAAGTACCGCTCAGGTAGTGATAGCCTGATGTTCCAAACTAAAGTACCAGCTAGCCAAAGACAGGTCCTCCATCTTCTCCTTGTTTACCCGTCCTGACAACCCGTGCTCTGCTCTGCTCTGTGTAAATGTTCCCTATCCATAGTGTTGACTAAATGTTGGGCAAGTAACTCTTCAAATGTTAAATCCTTTTTGGGGTCAGCAAAATCTCTGTTTTGCCATTTTCCTTGTTCTCTGGGGACAAAAGAATCCCCCTAGAATTTCTCCTATGTTGTTCACTTGCCATCAGCCCCAAATGACCTCCTTGAAGGCACAGCCTCTGTAGGTAAAAGGTATTTGTTCATCTTTATGAATGTCAGTCTCTTGACATTCATGATAAATAGACAAGTTATCAGTCTCTTGACATTCATAGCAAATAGACAAATCCTTCAGTAAATGACAGTGGTCCCCAGCATTGTGTTAAAAGCTCTTGGGGATAAACACTCAGGGGTAGTCATGGCTCAGGCTCAACTTTCAAAGGCTCTGTAATGTGCTTAGCTATAAAAAAAATGTATACTGTCACCTGTTACAGACTCAAAGGCAGCATTTTTAGAGCCCTCATCTATATTTAAACTTGCTCTTGCTTAGTCAGGAACAGGGAAGTTGCCAGCTAGCATTTCCAAACAGCAAGATTGAGAAGGCAGCTTCCAGAGTGAGGAGCACAGCTCACGGGGGCTGCTTCTCTGCTATTCACTGCCACATAAGTTTGCCAGATGAATCTGGTCTTATGCATGTCACTGACTCCTTTCCAATCCTGAACAAATTATAGGGTTTTTAGTAACCTAGTGAGTCATGCTAGCAACAGCCTATTCATTATTCATTATTGAATTAACAAGTACTTATTATTTACTAGGACTAGGGCACCTGTTACTCCTCAAAAAGTAGACTGGTGCGATGGCTCAGAGTGCAAACTCTGAAACCAAATTACTGAGGTTCAAAACCCAAGTATCTCTCTTATTAGCTGTGGAATTTTGGGGAAACTTACTTAACCTCTTTGTGTCTTAGTTTCTTATTTAGTAAAAGCAGAATAATAGTACTTTCTTCATAGCTTAGTGTAAAAATGAAGAGTTAGCCCCTAACATACTTAGAAGTAGGAATCAGTGGTTCTGTTAGCATTACTCCTGAATTCCTGACCCCGAACAAGCCCTAAAGATATAATAATAAAACTTTTTAAAGCCCTTACTTAGACTCTAATGAGAGATTCACAAAATAACTATACTAATTGTTATACACAGTAATTACGAACTAAGGCAAACACTAGGCACTGCACAAATAATAAATACAGGGAAAGTGTTAGGGCATAATCCAAAAACAATCAGTCCTGAACTTGAGCATCTAGCTGTGTTCATTATCATCTGTGTTAACTGGGGAACGGTAGAAGCAAACATCTCAGACAGGAAAAAGAACACATGGAGATTGATAGGCGGAGGCAAGGAGTGGCAGACTAGGGAAGAAGACAGAAGTAAAATGGTCTTTCGAGCTATGTTAAAGATTTTTGTCTTTATCCATTGGATAATGGGAATTCACTGAAGAGCTTTAAACAGGTGGGAGTCTGGCATTTGATTTATATTTGAAAGAAGTACTCTGGCTGCATCTTAGGAATTGTAGAGGTCTAAAAAATAAATATGATGGCATTTCTTAAGTGCTTAATTTTAGTGGTCAAAGCAAAAGATGAAGGTAGCTTGGGTAACAATGGTATTATTAGAAATGGGGATATTATGTTACGTGGTATCTTATGTTACATGGTATCTCCTACTTTGGAATACCAACTATGACTTTCTCAAAGGTGATAAAATGATTTATTTTGGTAAACTATTAGATTCTAAATATTATCATGTTAATTAATGGGAATAACATCAATCAATGTTAAAATATCAGAAATATCTGAAATATGGCCAGGGGTATAACTCAGCAGCATAGCAACTGCCTGGCAAGTGCAAGGTCCTGAGTTTGATTCTTGGTACAAATATATAGAGAGAATTTCTCCTATATATATATATATACATATATATAATATCTAGTGATGCAAAGACATCAAAGGACAGATTCATGTTCAAGGAGAAGCAGAGGTTTATTTAAAAAAATAATAAAGTCAACTCTCACAAGATGAAAATTAAAATACCCCCAGTAAGTGTGATGGCCATGGTTTTTCTCATGATAGATAAGTTTCATGGGACATGCAAAGTCTTTGGAACCCTGAGAGGTGAAGTCATCTCTCTGCATGCAGCATCTCAATATTTATGGTAGTTTCTCCAGTTTTATCATTGGTTTAACTTGGCTTCCCTAATCTGTACTCTACACCTCTCTTAAGTATAAATACTTTCCTTTCAATTCTGAGAAACAAAGGCAAGTGAATATGGGAAAATCAAGAGCTCTTCCACTTCTCTCTTTTTTTCTGATTCCCTGGCACCAGAACTTAAAGCTGCATGACATAATACTGGAAGAAGAAAGAGAAACATAGTTTTTAAGAAGGCAGTAGTAAGACGGGTTGAAATACTACCATGGGTAATATTTCATAGCATTCAAACTTATGCCAGATGGTATTATGGATATTTGAAGGATTTATCAAGGGGTATATTTAGTTAAAATGGGGCATATTATTTCTTTTCTTTGCACATAGTTTCTATCCTGTGTAGCCAATGTGTCTAGGAAGGCCTAGATTCCTTTGATAAATGTCTGGTCATCAGAACCATCAGCAATAGTTTCCTCCCTAGGGCTATCATTTAAGCGATATAGAATACCACCATTTTCTGGAAGCAACTAATTCCTTGCATTACTGGAAACGCCATAACCAGACTTCTAACAGTTGTAGCAAGGATGTGTTGGCAAGATACATTAAAATTCTACAATGAATTTAATATATATTCCACATCTTATATCTGAACTCAGATGTGTAACTTTTTCCCTTGATATTTTTTTCTACTCTAAATTCATGGGGGAAATAGTTCTACCTTTCGCTGATTTTGTAAATCACATCAGTAATTTAGCCACTTCAATGTCTTATCTATGTTTTTCCATCTCTGCAGTAAATTTAATTTATATCAACCCTAGAAGGTTAAAGATTTTTTTCTTCTTTTAATTTATTACATTTATTGGTACATTTTAGGCATAGATGATGATCACATTCCTCATAGGGAATTTGTACCTCTATGTGACACAACTGGATTGTTTTTTTTTTTTTTCCCATTCTCCTACCCCTTCTTCCACCTCTTTCCCTTGCTTATTTACAAAAGCTTTGTTTCCAATTTTTCTTTTGTTTCTCATCATTTTTTCTTTTCATTTCCTTCCTTTTGTAAATTTGATATTATTTTAAAATCAACTAATCTGTTTATAGTTCACATCTTCCTAAAAATATGAAAATAGATTAGTATTAGCTGTTTTCCTATATTCATTATTATCAATGCGTAACTATTATTCCTACCATCCCACTCATCCTCCCTTAGGAGCACCTTCCTTTGTAATGCAAAGGGGTCAGCTCTGTCCTCTGTAGGCCAAGTGGCTGCAGCCATGTTCTTTCCCCTGCTAATACTGTCTGCAAGATGAGAAAGCTACTATTCATCAAATAGATGTGGTATGAGGATGCAATGAGTCACTTATAGCTAAAATGCACTAAGTTCCTAGTGTTTATCAGATACCATTCCATGCCCTTATTTAATCCTGATAACTGTCTTACGAGGAAAGCACTAGAATTATATCCACCTTTTAAAAAGAGAACTAGACATTGTTGGACTATTAAGTAATGTGCTCACAGCTCCCCTTTCTTCAAGTAGTAATGTGAGAATCTGTTTCGCCCTTTCCGCCCTACCCTAGGTCTATGCTTCTGCTGTCTTACTCTGCACCAGCTATGTGCCTAGCTGCATGCTGGTGATACAAAGCCAGATGAGTTGCACAAATAAATTATATAAGCCAGCTAACGGGAGTCTAGTTTCCTAGTTTTTTCTTTTAGTTGAAGATTTCCATCTCCAAAAGAAAACCTTTCATCGATGTTTTCATTTCTGTGCCTTTTCAGAGCGAATTGGCAATCTGAGCTGAAGTTTTCATAGGAAGTAGAGAAAGATTACTTAGTGGCTGAAGAGTTGAGAAAGTGGAATCCTTACACAAGAGAGAGTGCTTCCTTTAAAATTCTACAAAGTATGCTTCCTTACTCTAGCTATATTTACTGTCTTTGATATAAATAGGTATTAATCTTTTATATTTTATGACTGCCTTTGAGGATCTAGTGAGAACTATAGGCCATCTCCTTAGGAAAATGCATTTCTGTACATACACAAGAGCTTTCACACAGCTGCAGGAACTAAACAGACCCTTCTAAGAATCTATAGGCTTTGCTCCATCTCCTGTCCCACATTAATAATTTCAAGAGTTCTGGAGACAGGATGAGACATCTTCCCCAGGGAAAGATGATAACTCTTTTGGAATGTCTTATATAGGGAACAAGTATTTGTTTCTTAGGAGGTAGAGATGTTAGACAGCAATCCAAATTAGAAATCGTAGTGTAGCCATTTCTAAATGTAGACTTTAAGAATTTCCTGTGTTTAATGATATACTATCCCTTATCACAGCATCTAAATAGGAAGATAGGATACCAAAAATAAAGATGAAGATATGGCATATCAATTACCATAATTTAACATCAAATCCTGACCACTTGAATATAACTTTGCCCTACGTACAATACACTGATCAGCAACCTGAAGGTAAAAATAACAATGGAAGCAAAAATTTAGTAACTTTTACCAAATATCAGGCATTACTGCATGTTTTAATTAATAGGAATGGTCTTGTGATCCATTCCTCAATGAAAAGTATAAGAACAAAACATTTTTCTTATTCTCAGATGGACAAAATCTGCAGTGAGATAGGTTTTTAAATATTCCACTGAAATGACTGAAGAATTCATATGACTTCATTGGCATGATGCTTTATGGAGGAAGTTTTCATTTTGCCAAACAACTTGCCACTCAGCCAAGGACTCCAAGACTCTCTGATGCCATAATGTTCATCTCATGGGAGCAAGTGGATTAACTGTGCAAGGTGCAGTCCCCAAAGGACGCTGCAAAGCATAATGCCTTGCCTGCCCCATTGTTCTCTAGGAAAATCCTTGTTTTCCACCTCGGTTGGTATGTTGCAAACACTTTATCCCAGAGACACTGGGGGCTGTGGGGAATGGAATGCTGCCCATGAGCCAGATGTTTGTAAACCTTAGCTCTGAAATGTGGCACAGTACCACAAACTGTCAAGTTGTGTAAAAACTAAACCAAAGACAAAAACAGAATGTAATATTTACCAGATGAGATTTCTTTGTGTGTGTAATCTTGTTGGAATTTTGGGAGTATCCAACTCTCATACATTTCAAAATAGGTCTTACGTTCCACCCCACTTTGCCCTCTACCCCTTCCTCACCAGGAAAGGAGAAAGTTAGAGAGTGAAAGACTTTGTCCTAAAAAATAATGAACTTTATACAGCCCTAGACAGCTATGTATACATTGAAAATATGTACAAGATGGTTTGGGCTTCTCAGAGGGAAAGTCCTGAAAATATTATTTTAGGAACAATGTTCAGAAGCAATGCTAAACAATGAAAGATCGTATGTACTGGCCGTTCTTATTCTGCAAGAGAGCTTACTCAGTTATATAACTTATTCATTTATTATGCTGTCCAAAAATCTTTGCATGTTTAAAATAAAACTAGATCCAGATAAAACTTTCCAGTCATGTAGAAGAATATACTGTATTAATATTGCAGTGATTTTGCTATGCATATGCTCTGACAAAAGAACAGACTAAAGAAATCAATATATGTTGAAGTTTGAAGGAATTTAGGATGAATAAAAATGGAAAAGAAAACATTTTCAAACACATTTGATACATAAGCCTCTGAAGACATACCTGTGATTTTAGTTTTAATTTCATAAAGGTAGTTCTAGTTTTGAAAGGTTGCATCATCTGTTTGGGGGTGCTTTTTCTTTTGAGAAAGGAAATGAGAAATTTGATTCAATGGCTTCATTAAGATAGACACATATATAAGAGGTGGGTCTGAGTCAATAGTTTTTTTTCCATGCCTTCCCTGCTCCTTACAGCTGGTTAGAAGAGGGATGGACTTATGAAACATGGAAACCAGGTCAAAGATTAGGTGGTGTCTGATCCAATTCTCTCTTTATCTAGGATATCTGAACTAAGAGATCCAACCCATAGAATCAGATAGTGCCAGGTCTCTGAACTGCAAAGTCACACTGAGATAGAAAAGGACAAGAGCTTTTCACAGCCAGATACAAGCTGAGAAATTTGCAAAGATATCCAACATGCCTGGAGAAGGGGGAACTCTGATCAGTTGTACAGCAAGAAGATACAATGATGTGCTCCAAGAAAGAGAAACACAGAAGCCATAGATGCATCACAGATGAATGGTTTTCCGGGGTAATCCACTCGGGCCCCCCTTCTGTCCCTCTCTTGGACAGAAGCTTTCTTTCTCTCAATAAATATATTCTGCTCTTTAAAAAAAAAACAAAAACAAAAAACAGATGAATGGTTTTCCATTTCTAGTTCCCATAAGACCTCACACCAAATCCTTGCTTTCTGTTTCAACTAGCTTATATAGGTCCTTCCTCATTTGTTGGTCACAGAAAGTTCTAGCTCCATAAAGCCCAACAGTAGAAGAAATTGCAAACTATTGCTTTGCTTCGTCTTTAAATTTTTTTAACATTTAAATTTTGACTTACAGATATGGGGGGTATTTGAAAATTGTTGTTTACTGGGTATCTTTTTGCAAAAGATTTTATGCTCTTGTGTAATGTTGAGGTGAAGCAAAACCGGTGTAAGAAATGGCTTGGTAAAAAAAGCATAGTAACCATTCATGGCATCAGGCTGAATTTCATAATTGTGTATGGAATGGAATTTATGGTGTGACACAAGATAAGTGAAAGTAGGGTGGGTTTGCAAACAAAACTGCTAATACATACACTCCAATTTTACCATGGATGGTAGATTTCAATTCTTTTTATCCAGCTGTGTTGAAGCAAGTGAAACTGGAAGTGTTAATAGCAAATTAAATGAAATAGATACTGTACATGTGCATTATGGGAACCATAAACTGTAAGCTTCGCAGAAGATTCCAGAGGAGAAAAAGATCCCCTTGGTGTGCTAGTGGATAATTTGAAACAAACTACTCTACTTTCAAGTCCCACTTTTGACTAATGGAAGCTCTGGTGACAGAAGATCATGCTGCCACTTTGGAGAGGTCAAGATTCTAGTTTCAAATGGCAATTAAAATGGATTTATGTATCCACTGCCAACTCCTTCCGCCCCTTACCCAGTGGCTCCCTTCATTAACCCAGTCCCTGAATTTCTTATATCTTATGTCTCCTTCCCAAATATGGAGCTAAGAGTAAATCTTTTTGCAAAGTGGCGCACCACATGTTCATGACGAATAACCAACACTTTTGGTTCGCACTCTGTGCTGGGTAGGTTCGTTAGCATTTCACATACCTTCTCGCTCTCTTTCTCTTTTTTTAAAGTCACAGCCGCTCTGCAGGGGGAGCAATTTTCTGATCTCTCTTTTACAGGTAAGGAAAGTGATGCTCCCCAAGGTCAAATTACACACCCAAAGTTGTACAGCCCTCAGTGTCAGAGCTGGAATTTTTTCCCCCCGACCCAACTGTACAGCTCATGTTTTAAACAGCTAAACTCTTCAAATTACTGATTGAGTGCTTGAGTCGTCAAAAGACCAAATTCCAGAGTTGCTTCAGATATTAGACATTTTCCCTTCAGTGACTAGGAATCTAGATTTAAAAGTCATAGCTTCTCTAAATGAGAAAACATTGGTTCTCAGTTTAGGCAGTGTGATATTTCACACACTCACTTGCACAAAATGATTTTGGAAAATGTTTTCTACACAGAAAAAAATATTACCCATCATATTATAAGTCACTATACATTGAGTTAATCTGTAATAAATGTTTTCTATGTTATAAATATGAAAGTTATTCACATTCACATAAATTAATATACATACATTTAGAAATCATGTTCTAAGAAATTTTACCTTAACTTTCAGTTCAGGGAACCCAGTATAGGCTTAACCCCTGCATAATAATGTGCAGCAACAGTGCTCCCGAGTAACAAGAGTTCCCCTAAAAAAACCAGAATCTTTGGATTTACGTGCTTTGTTTTAGAAATTATTTGGAGAGATAGTTGATCTCTCTGGAATAAAATGAGGCTGGTTTGTTTGTTTGTTTGTTTGTTTGTTTGTTTGTTTTGAGACAGGGTTTCACTATGTAGTTCAGGCTGGCCTTAAATTCAGTTTCTAACCCAGGCTGGCCTCCAACTCACAGCAATCCTCTTGCTTCAGCTGGGATTACAGGCCTGTGCCACCATGCCCAGCAATTGAGGCTGATTTTGGAGACCTATTTTCCAAGAATACAAAAAGTTGTCATATATTGTGTAGTTAATTTTTAACTTTATACAACATCTGGCAGGGAGGTGACTAGACAGGACCTCCTACATGTTAAGAAGGTCCTCTGTCACAGCTCTGTATTCCCAGACCCAAAAATTTTGTCTTAAATATAATGCCAGAATAAAATGTAGTCTACAAAACATGTTAAAATTTTCCCTGAAGTAATAAAGTGAGGGACAGTGATATACTAGGCAAAATTCCTAACTTTCATTTGACACTGTCCTCGGAGGAGAAGGTGGTTTACTGTTAACTTCCCTTTCCCAGCTCTTCCCCAGAGAGACATAAGGTCTCGCACACCATGTCCTGCCTTTCTGAATTGAACTCTGTTGGTTTTGCTGCTATGCTAATATAGAAATGAGAGTCACAATTATGCAAATAAGTATTTGCTTAATATAACAAATTGTTCTATTTTGGCTCCTTTAGCTGTGTTATGTGAGAGGTTTTTTTCTTTGAAAATAAGCTGACATTGGAAATAAAGAAAGCATAATAATTACCACGGGAAATAGAGTTTGAAGATGGCAACGGAGCCAAAATAGCAGTCGTAAGAAAGGGAATCAACATTATTCGATGTTACCAACTCTACTATTAACAGGGCTCCGAGGAGAGGAAGGAGAGAGTTCCCAGCGCTATTAACACGCCACCGGCCCTTCTCTCGCTTTCAGCAGTCCTGCTGTGTACCTTTGCTGGTTGGCACGGACTCAGATCAGAGCGGGTGTTTCGCTGGGAAATTCTCCCTCCTCCACATGAGGAAGGGTGGGGATAAATGCGCGTGATGCTTACAATGGAAGTCACAGCACTCCATGAAACAAGTTCCCACAGCTCGCTCGCTTGGAGCTTTCCCCGTATACACTCAGCCCCATAGATTTCTTTCTCCGTCACTGTTTTTCTCAGTTTCTTATTTTCTTTCTTTTTTGAAGGAGAAAACTTCATCTGATCTGGCAGAGGATGACAAACCTCTAAAGTAGGTGTTTTGTATTCTGATGAAATATGCTTTCCTAGGGCAGCAAGAGGGACCTGGAAGGACACACAGAGTTATCTTGTTAAACTGTGACAATGCCTGGTAAGGGGAGAGCTTGGGAAAGGTCTTCCATCAATGGCCGGGTGCATTTTCTCTCCTGAGTCAGCAGAAGGGATCTTCTCGTTGCCCACTACAAAGGCTTGGGGGGATTAGCTAAGATTGCAGACCTTGCCCTTATCAGAGTGGTCAGAATACAGGTAACATTAGCCTCTTCTTTGTTTTACTAAATACAAAACCCTACCCCAGTGAAGGCAATAGGAGACCCTTTGTGATTTCCTGGCTTGGCCTGAGTTAAGATGCTTCTCTGAATTCATAATCTATTCCAGTCTGGAGCTGTCTTACCTAGGCTGTCTTGCTTGCATTCAGGTGGAATTTGGGGCAGTGAGAGGGGAGAAGTGGAGATTTACTGTTACCAGTCTAGCTAAAACTACTGGGAAGTAATTTTTTTCTTTTTCTTTTGTTTTTATTTTACTTGGCCCAATACTCTGTAAATGGCCTTGGAGATAGAGCACAAAAGGGAAGACTAAGGCCGATTTGTTTAACTTTAAGGGACTGGAATTACGGGATAAAATGGGCTGTTAGGAATGATTAGGTATGGAGCACTATAAAGGCCAACATGGAAAGAAAGGCATAATTGCAGTGAGAAGAAAATAAAAACAGGCCCTGAATTAATATGTATGATACTCCTTTCATTAAAAAAGTATATGCACATATATTTTTTTTTGAAGTGGAACAAATTTGAAAGGAATAAACCAAAATATTGATTGAGGTTGACTTGGAATGGGGGATTTGGGTAGTTCTATAATTTTTCCCATTGCTTATCTATATTTGTCCCTTTCTTTCAGGATGTTTAGGCTTATTTTAAACTAAAGGCCAAGAAAAGCAAGATACACAGTTGGGGAATCCAAGTGTCCCGCAGTCAGAAAGCTCCGGTTGGTGCTTACCCCTACCTCAGTCTGGCTGAAGCATCTGGGGCAAATCACTCAGCGTTGTCACCCTCAGCACTTTACTTACAAAATGTGCATGACAACAACACCTCACAGGGACGCTGTGTGAATCTCATCACCTGGCATGCCTGATACTGCTTTGTCTAAGTATATTCTTTCCATGAATGTGAAGTTGTGCTTACTGATAATTTATCTCTTTCTTTTTTCTGTGAAAGCAGAGTCCTTTCTTCAGAACTCCTGTTGCTGAAGGGGTAGGCAAGTATCCCCCCCCCATAAAAATGGTCACCAACTTTCTTCATCATGGTGCTGGTGTGTTGTGTATATGTGGAAGGAAGATCTTCATAGACATCTAATCAAAGCAATATGTGAAATGTGTAGAAAGGCTCCAAGATAGAATTGTAACTACAAAAGGAAACATCCTGCAATTTAAACCCCACTCTATTGTGTATTACCTAGTAGATAAGCCATGGAACCAGTCTAAATCTGTTTTCTCATCCAAGAAAAGGCAATAGTCCCAGTGGCTTGCTCACTGGGTTAGCCCAACATGTATGGGGGAATGACTATGCAGCCCTTGGAAGAGTGCTGGCATGGAGGGAATGCTTGCTGCCTGTCACTGCTGCTGCTGCCATTCCAGGGGGAGTCTCTGCTCATCACATTCAGTGCCAGTCCATGGTTATCACTGTTATCATGAACTATTCAGTAATAATAGGAACAGTTATAACGTGGATGCATTAGTAACTGGCATGAAGAGATAACACCCTATGTGCATCATTCTTTTGATGTTTTCTCATCTTCTTGGGGTCTGAAATGCAACACATTTAGTGGTTTCTGGATATTATTATTCTCTGCCCAAGAATATTATGTTTGCCTAATCCAAGACATAGGGATAAAGATTAGATGGAGAATAGATATTTCAGCAATGAATAAATAAAGCTGTTGTGAGAATGCTGCAGGTCTTCTCACCTATTTTTCAATGTGGCCCTGACTGCTAATGATAGCGGCTCTGTGGTTTCTTGGAAATTTCCTCGTTACATTGAGCCAGCCATGGAGACTCCCAAGACACCTCGCTTCTAAGCCAGAAGATCTGTTTGGATCTTGGGTCCACAACCCTTTATCGGTATGTTCCTCTGTGAGCACCTGTACCTATCTTACTCAACTGCTGTAAGACCAAGAAATAATGTATTTAAAGAGTTGTGTGTAATCCCCATGATAATAGGCACTTAATATATATTTTTATTTTATTCATACTACTCCTATCACCAAGCCAAATTCAGAACAGTAGGGATGATAACATTTCTCCATCCTGTGCTGGACGAAGAGCACCTGTTGTTAAGCTATGTTCTGAGCACCATAGTCAGAGGGGCCTAATATACTTGCAAAACACCAAAAAGATGAGAGCAGCCAGGCCTGAGCACTACCATGGATTTCTAATATGAGGACACTAATGGGCCATTTCTAGGAGAAGAGAACATTTGATAAAACAGAGTCGTAAGATTACAAACAGCCAGTAACATTATTGATGCTTCATTGTATGCCACACCTTCTTCTAAGTTCACAGGACATAGTTTGTTAATTCTCCCACCAGTTTGTGGAGGCCTAATATTATACTCATTGTACAGATAAGGAAAGGATCACAGGAAAGTTTAACTTCCCCCAAGTCTCATATTTGAGAACAGGGATTCAAGTCTGAGCCACCCAGAGACTGTATCTATGTTGTACCTTAGTGAGAAACACCCACTGTCCTTATCTACCAGGACCTTCGTGGGACATGAAGTTAACCATGTTGTCTTACTTGCAGGTGGTCAGAATTGGAGAAACAGCAGCAACTTTAAGGAGAGAGAGTTCACCTCTAACAGCAGGGATTCAGGTTGACTCTCACATGAGTTAATGCGTCTTCCATTACTAAAAATGTCCAAGTAGTTGTTAGCCATCTGACGACATTCTGAGGGGATTCTAGCATTGAGGAAAGGTTGACGCCAAATAAATTCTAAATTTTCTTACAAACATTAGACTCACTTGCGCCTTAAACACTCTAGTTGCTTAAAAAGAAGTTGAGTAAATGGATAACTGAATGGATTCAATAATTCTATGAACACATCACATCAAAGACTCACCTAATAGGCACAGGGCAACGATGACCTTTTCTTCTCAAAAGGAGCAATGTTTAGTGATTTTAGATATGTCAATCAGCAATAAAGTTTATTCTCATATGGTAATTTTGTAATTGACTTTTCTTCACTGTAATTGGATTTAAAACTCTTTTCCTGCAAGAGATAATGCCTTACCAGTATGAAGCAAGGCACATATTGGGAACCCCTTATTCTGGTATTAAATAATAGAGTCAATAGAAATTTGATTCAGTTCCAGGTGAATACTCTAGATGCTACTATGATGTCCTGGTTAGAAATTCATCCTGAACCATTCATTCCTTCATTCTTTCATTCATTATCAATTATTTTGCTTAAATTAGCCCTGACAATGTGCCAAGTCCTGCACAAGCAACACAGAATGTCTATCTTTAAGTAGAAAAGTGCAGGTAATTTCATGGACCCCCAAGAATTAACTTTGGGGTCAATGAAAGATGCAAGAGAACTCTACGGTAAAGAGATTGGATACTCACAAGCCTGGAGGAAGTTACGAAGCCAAGCATAGAGGAGAAATTTGATTATTCATTAAGTACAATTCATCACAGTCTGCATTGCTTTGACCAGTGGTTCTACAAATGTGGTCTCCGGAAAAACAACTTCAGCATTATCTGGAAACTGGTTAGAAATGTGCAAATCTCAAGTCCAACTCTACAGCTGACTTAGAAACTCTGGAGCGGGGGCACAGCAGTCTGCATTTAAACAAGTCCTCCAAATCATTCTAATGCACGCTAAGGTTTGCCTTCCCTGAAACCAGGCACAGAAATAAAATTAAGACAGAAAGCAAATCAACCTAACACACAGAAACACACATGCACACACAGTGAGATTATAGGCTTACAGTGGTACAAGCTGTTAACACTCTTCTTCTCCCTGTAGATCATTTGTGACATTCTCCCAGTTTGGGAAGGGCAGGTGGCCAACAGGGTTGAAATCTACAACAGCACACACACGCACACATGAAGAGACTGGCTACCTTTCTGGTGATAGAAAGAATTGTCACACTATCTCCATTCTCATACTGGTTGATGGTTTTCTGTGGCTGATTTCCTTGGGACATTCAAAAGCGGAGATCCTGGCCTGCCTAACAGGTCTCCAAGGACAGCCCTAAGATTTGGACTGTGAGTCTCTGGGCAAACCAAGGAAATAGAAAGTGAAAAGAAACATGGGTTTTTATTTTCCTAACTTGTCAATTGCAAACAGAATTTTGCTTAATAAACCATGAAATGATTCACAGAGGCCTGTGTGTTTTTCCAAAGTACAGCTGGCTAGTATAAGATCACCTTTTCTCTTGGTCTTTCAGCCCATGTACTATTTCTGGGCATGCTAATCTGTACTTATTGATTAGTAAGACCTCTGTGAGTCAGTATATTGGGAATTCCACTGCCCAGTAGACCTTGTTCTTGTAAACAAGAACCTTCCAGAGTGAGTAGACTGGTGTTAATCTCAAGCACTTCCCCTAATCTCCATGGCTCCTAGTATGGCTCAAGTCATCTGTACCAATGAATACCTGCAGCAGTCTCCACAGTAGTCCTTGAAGAATTTGCATTAGTTATACCCAGTCTTACTTATACACTCACCAGGATGAATTTTTTTAAATACATAGTAGACTATGTCAACTACTTGCAAGAATAGCTTCAAAAAATTCCCAGTGTAATTAAAATAAAACACACACTTCTTGAACATGGCCCTTCTTAGCTCTCAGTTCTGACCTCATTGTGGCGCCTTCCACCCTAGCCCCTAACTCTCCTTGTTTGCTGTTTGCTCTCAGTTCACAGCAATTGCAGTGCTATTTCCTGTCAGGGTCTTTGCACTGGCTATTGCTATTGCAATAGATGCTCTCACTTCTCTGCACCCAGCTATGTCCAATTTCTGCATAAGGAGCTATTTTCCTAAGCTCTGTCATACTTCACAGACTGGATGAGACCTTCTTTTATATACTCACAATATTCCCTGGATGTTTGACTATAATCATTATCAAAATTTCAAGAAAGCAATAGTCTACTCAATCACACAATATCCTCTTTCCTTGGAGGACACAAGCATCACCAGGACAAAGACAGTGTCTTGGTTATTTTTTTCTCGTTGCTGAGACAAAATACCCAACACCCAAAATGAAGGAAGGAAAGGTTTATTTAGCTTACAGTTTGTGGAGGTCACAGTCCATACTTCGCTGGTTCTGAGGCAGAGTGGCACATGGCAGAGGGCAAACGCTCATGGCAGCACAGCACAGCAAAAACAACCAGAGCAAGAGAGGAATGGCAGCAAAGAAGCCTCTTTTTCTCCTTTACCTTGTAAACAGCCCACCCCTACCCAGGGGGTGTGTAGCTCTCACACAGTCTCCACGCCCTCCTCTTCCACAGTCTCAGGATGTGTACAAAGTAAGCACCTTGGCTTCCTACTGAGTCACTCTGCCAAACCTCTGGACTTCCCAAGTTGACACAATGTATAAACCATAACAGACGTGACTGTTTTGCTTGTTACTACATTCTCAGCACCTTGCTTGGTATGTAGAATCAAGTATATTTTCATCTACATCTGTGTGATGACCCAGTGAATAAGGGGGAGCAAATCTCTTAGCCTGCTGGCCCGGATTCTTCATCCCTCTGGCGCAGACTTTCTAGCTTCCACCACTTCCCTTTGGGCCTTTGCCATGCAGATCCTTGATACAGACTTGTGTGAGACATTGTCATGAGCTCTGGGCCTACAGCAATTGTGGAGGACACGTGGAGGAATTGTGGAGAACATTGCCGTGGACTCTAGGTCTTCAGATGGACTCCTTCAGGACATTGCTGTGGGATCCAGGCCCTCAGCTGGATTCTTTGGGTCGTTAATGCATGGACAGATGACTTGCACTCTTCTGCATTTGACTTTTTTGGGTCAATATTATAAAATAATTCTATAAATATGTGTCTTGTATTAAATCTATTTCCTTGGAAATAAAACAATCTCCTACCTAATATTTTCTACTTTCTTACCTGAATGTCTCAAATACCAGGAGCTATTCTTTTTCATGAAGTACATTACCTTTTCTACATAGTCTCTGAAAATAGCAAATGTTTGCAGTTGCAGAAATTTAAGTATAAAACAAACTTCCTAAATGCATATTAGAAAGCTTAACACATAGCAGTTACACAGTAAATATTAGCTTTTATTCTATTAACTAGAGGGCTAAGGCTATTATTCCAACTTTGGCTGCCCTTTTTAATAAAGAAAAACTTTTCTAAAATACAGATGTGTCTCTCCAAGCTTCCAATTTAGTTGATTGGGAGAGAAGCCCAGCAGTTTTCAATTGCACTGCAAATGGACCTGGTAGATAGAAATTAGGAACCACTGTCACTGACATGCAGTGAGTGGCCACATTGCTGACTTAGAGAGCATAGTTACCCGGGTTGGTCCTCAGCTTTCATAGAGAATGGAAAGGAAAGAGGTCATCTCATAACCAAGGCCAGAGGTGCTCCCCAGTATTATTCAGGAGCTCCGTCCTTCCCCCTGCTCTGGTTCTGCCTTCCCACTTTACCATCACATGAGACTGAAATAATAAAAATCATACGGATTATAAAGGAGACCTTTTGTCAAGGTGGATGACTAAAATAATTCTTAATAGTTTTTCACTTTGAAAAAGAGAGAAAATAGCATCCACGAAATGGAAAATCTTTTTTTTTTTAACTTTTATTCACCTCCATCTAATTTTTAAATATGTAGTAAACATGATTGTAGGGCTTCTCATTAACTGGGGTGTCTTACAGTCATAATTTTTGATACACAACATTACTTACCAATTAGCCTGTCTTGTTCGTTTAAATTTCTTTGCTCATATTTTAATGGGAGCTAATGATGCCTTTGTTGACTTATTTAATGTTATGTAAATGTGGCTATAAACTGTGAAGAGTTTAAGCAGAAACACTATTTTTGCTTACTCTTCAGATTTTCAAGTGTGTGGAGGCCGCAGAAAACACACACATCAACACAATGAATGGAAGCTACTGAGGAGGCCAAGTAATAATAATAATTTTTTAAACAGGCAGTGAAAGATGTTTAGAGAATGAGGGTTTTTTTTTTCTTTATTTTCTCTGGATTGTCTTTTGGATATGAAAGAAGTTTCAAAGGTAAATTCTCATGAACTGTTTTTCCTCTCCTGTTTTCTGTTTCCCTAAATACAGGCCCAGGCCAGTCTAAAAGCAGTTGCCACATTCTGGTAGGGACAGCTGGGTGTAACTGGCTCTGTTGCTGGGTTTCCTGAGCCTTGCCCTCCATAGGGTCCTCATCTGCTGAGGGCATAATATGTGGCGCATAAATATTTGAATGAATGATTCAGAATTTTATAATTTCAACATGCACTGAGATGGTCCTTCCAAAGCAATGAATTCTCAGTACTGTGGCCTCTGCTTCTCCAGCAATGTTGTGTACTAACTACCCAAGCTCAGCTACCCTTAGATTTAGCTTTATTAGCTTTTATCTTATTAACTAGAGGGCTAGGACTATTGTTCTAACTTTGGCTGCCCTTTTTAATAAAGAAAAGCGGTTCTAAAATATGGTGTATCCCCCCAAGCTTCTAATTCAGTTGATTGGGAGAGAAGCACAGCAGTTTCTAGTTGCACTGCAAATGGACCTGGTAGACAGAAGACATTAGCAACCACTGTTACTGACACGCAGTGAGTGGCCACATTGCTGACTTAGAGAGCATAGTTACCCGGGCTGGTCCTCAGCTTTCATAGAGAAAGGAAAGGAAAGAGGTCATCACGTAACCAAGGCCAGAGATGGAAGAAGGACCTACTCCCCAGTATTATTCAGGAGCTGTCACAGGTTAAACACTGTGATTGGCAGTGAGTAAACACTATGCTATTTCCACTTCATTCCATTCCATTCCTTACTCTCTTCTTATCATCAAATTCTCCAGCTTTTCTTCCCCAAGTACCACATTCAACCCACTTTGTACCACAGCACAACCCCACTCAGCTGATCCTAAAACTTTCTAAGTCTTCCAACTTCAGGTTTGCTCTTCCTTCGCCACCCAGCTTCAATTCCTTGATGAATCATCATAACCAGCAATGTATATACATCCTTGAATCCTTAGCACTGGTTAAACCACAAATTTTGGTTAAAATCCATTTCTTTTTCACTCTGTACTCACACCATTAAGCTCGAAGTTAGTGGAGAAAATGTCTCTCCAGGCTGAATGGACTTATTCTGGAAACATGACAATGTTTACATATGGCTACATTTGCTGCCAAATAAACACATTCATCTTCTAGCCTCATCTTTTCTGCTGAAGCACTTGTTAACAGTTTGAATGGCCCTCACAAATTAATTTTGTTGAAGTCTCAGTACCTCAGAATATGACCTTGTTTGGAAGTAAGGTCATTGTGGTTATAAAGAACTAAGGTCACTAGGGTGAGTCCTAATCCATTGGTGTCCTTATAAAATGGAAAACTATGGACACACAGGAAAAATGAGTTGTGAAGAGGAAAGCAGGGATTGGGGAAATGGTTCTCCAAGCCAAGGAATGGCAAAGACTTCTAGAAAACCACTAGAAACTAGCAGACAGGACGGAAAGAGATTCTTCCTCACTGCCCTCGAAAGACCAACTCTGCGAAGACCTGCATCTCAGGCCTCTAGCTCCTAAAACTGTTTAAGCCACCTGATTTGTGGTACAAACACATTCAATGATCGTGCCTTTGCTAATTTCAAACCCTCTATATTTCTTCATTCTTCTTACCCTGTTTCATCCTTCACTGAGGGAAACAGAAACAACAGAAGCTCCCAGCCCAACCTAATCTGTTGCATAGGTGCCTGAACAAGTGGTGCTCTTTTCTAGTGAAAGCTGGTCTGGTCCCAAGATGCCCTCCCCTCTCTCTTCCTCAGCTACATGACCCCAGCCATTTTCTCCTTTTATACACTTCCCCCTCTGCACTGGAAGGAAATATAAAAATCTATATTTTTTCCCATTTTTCTCTGGAAAAATTCTTCAGAGAGATGTTAAATTTTGACACTTACCCCCTCCAGTTCTGTCTCCTTTCACATTGCTCTTCTCTGCATCACAGCTCCTTGAAGAAGCTCTATGCATTCTTTCATTTCTTCTGCTCCTATCAGGCTCTCTCCCCTCCCCTAAGAACACAAGGAAATTTCTTTTTTCAGGTCACCAGTGATTTCCATGCTATAATACTGGGCTTCCTGGGCTTCCTGGGGTTCCCAGCAACACCTGACAGTGCTGATTAAACCTTTCCTCCTACAATCTCTTCTATGGGCTTCCTGGGAGAAACCAGACGTCATCATTCCTCCACAGCCTCCTTGGCTGACTCTCCTTCTCCCTGATTTCTTCACACAGGGGTCCTCCAGGCCACATTCTTTCTTTACAACCTATCTCTAATGACACCGATTCTTACATTTCTAGCACAGCACACAGTGTTTTGTTCCCACATCCAACTCCAGTACTAGAGGTGATGTAACATCTCGCTTTGTATTTCTGATAAATTCTTGATTTTCCTTTTTAAATCAACTTGCAGCTTTCTCCATGTCAGCTGGTGGCAACCACATCCTTCCATTTGCTCATGCTGCCTACCCTGGAGTCACCCTCCACCCTACTTATTCATTCTTATTCACTCTATCAGGAAATCTCATTGGCTTCACCATCACCACAGATTTAGAGTCTAAGTGTTTACGATTAGCAACATACTGAGCACTCTAGTTTGAATTTGCTGTTATCTATTGCCTGAATTATTTGCAATAGACTATGTTTATTCTTAATACAGAAGCCAATATAATTCTCTTAAAACCTGTTGGGGCATATCATTTTTGCAGAACCCAGAAGTGGTTGCTCACTTAATGCAGAGAAGAAATTGGGACACAATGGCCTACAAGGATTTCCCAGCCAGTTCCCTCCCCTCTTCCTCTCCGACTTTCCCTACTGTGCTCCTACTTACTATGCCCTAGCCACACTCTTCTCAGTAACTGTTCCTCAACATGCCTGGCACACCCCCACCCTTGAGCAGTGTACCCTCTATGGAACGCCCTTCCCACAAATGTCTCTACCGTGAATTCCCTACTTCCTTCAAGACGTCACTCGTTTTCTTTTTCCAATGAGACTTACACTGATCCCTCTCTTAGATAGATAAACATGTTTCCCACACACCTGGCCACCCTTGGCCTTTTCCACAGTATATATCGTATATATCGCCTTCTCTTGCCCGATGTACTGTTTTTCCATAATTACCATAACAAAACAGACCAGATGGCTTAGATGATAGAAATTTGTTTCCTCAGTTCTGTAGGCTGAAACTCTAAGATCAAGCTATCAGCCAACTTGGTGTCACCTGAAGAACTCCCTCTTGATTTGTAGATGGCCAGCTTCTCACTGCGTCGCACATGCTTTTTTCTCTGTACTAGCAAATTTGCTATCTCTCTCTATACCCACATTTCCTTTTCTTATAAAGACATCAGTTTACCTAAAGCCCACCTTAATAACCCCATTAACTTAAGCACCTCTTTAAAGGTACTATCTCCAAATAAAGTTATATTCTAAACTACTGGTGTTTAGGAGTTCAACTTATGAATTTGGAAGAGAACCCAGGTAAGCCCATAACACTAGATAACTCTCTTAGTAAAATGATTATTCTCTATCTCCACCCTCTAGCCAATGGGAGCTTGGCCTCTGTATAAAGAGTATTGCCAAATATAAGGTGGGATATTAATAAATATTTATTGCCAGAATGAAAGGGTAGGTGCAGATCTCCATTTTTAAGAGTTAAGAGCAATAAAGACAAGTTAGGCAGACCACTAGGCTATAGGAGAACTAGGGTATGTTTCTAGCTATAGGATTTTAAACAAATAGCTTATTCTTGCTGAGTCTACCCTCCTCACGGGCACTAATGAGGGTTTTATCTACCTGTTACAGCAAGTAATTTTAAGGTTTAAATGTAAAAATATATATAAAAGCTTTTGATATCTGGCATTCTTGTTCAAATATGGAGCTTACACTTACCTTGGGGTTAACGATATTAATAGTAAAAATGACATCTGTCGTCTACCAATCTTTACCAGGCAGCAAGCAGTGGGTTGAGTGCTTTGTATGCAATGCCTTGTTTAATCCTCATAGAAACCTTCTAGATAGCTACAACCTCTCTGTTTTTCTATATAGGAAACCTGGAAACTGGTTATTTTTTGAGCATTAAAAAATGCATATTTACTCTGTATGGAATTACAAAAATTAATTTGACCTCAGCACTCAAAGAAGCCTACATCTGTGGGTGTGCCTACGTGGTTTGCCCACATTTACGCCGCCACTGGCAGTTTACCAGTGATTAACAGTGAAAACCAAAGATCTGTAGGGTGGAGCTACACCTCATGATCTTGTTCTCTATAAGATCTAGAATGATTAATGCATTTCAGAAATGGCAAGTTATCTCCTTTTTATAGAAATTTTTGGATGATATGTTTATCTCTGCCCTCTGGATAAATATCATCTACTGGCTTCCTGACAACATCTTATTTCTTTTTTTTTTTTTTTTTTTTTTTTTTTTTTTTTTTTTTTTTTTTTTTTGTGGTACTGGGGATTGAACTCAAGACCCTGCGCTTGCTAGGCAAGTGCTTATTCCACTGAGCTATATCCCCAGCCCCAACATCTTATTTCTAAATGTTTCATTCTTTTCTTTTTCTAGCATGTGTAGCAGTTGCTAAAGGTCTACCAAAAGGATTATTACTAAATCTGGTCAGAGAAAGAACTAGAGTAATTTGTGGATAGTACAGTTAAAATTACAATATTACACTAGGAGCTAATATTAGCCTAAAGAGTTGTAATCGAGGGAGGAAGGTGGCTTGGAAAAGATTGTAAGTGACTTAGCACTAGTTTCTCACTTCCAGTGATAATACTCTTCAGGGCTGTGTTTTGAACACATTATTATAGATTTAAATATTTTAATATTGATTTATTCTAATTTTCTTTTTGATTGGTACTGTCTCTGTGCCTGCATTTTATCAACTGACTAGTGACACCACTCTATCTAATATCTTCCTTGGCCAAACTTCTTACAAATTGAGAGCTAGGTTTTAGCTGCTTAAGAAGGTTTCAACAATTCCTTTGTGTGGTTGAACATTTAAAACTCAGATTCTAATCTAAAAACTTTTAGCAAGGAATTACTCTACCTAGATCCTATATAAATGTAGTGGGATACAATACTGCAACTATAGTCAGTATTTCCCCTAAATCACAACCTAGATCTCTTTTTAGAGTGTTTGGAATTAAAATATATTTAGTTTTTTCTTATGTGTCAATTTGGAATATATTCCAGGAAATCCATAATTTCTGTATACAGGGAAAACCAGCTCTGAAAGGAAAAGTATAATTAGCTATGCTGTGCAGTTTGGGTGCTATAGACTTGTTTGCTCTAAAACAACCTCTCAGTAGCCCCCACAGTGCCTGAATTCCCATCATACTGGCCACTTATTGGAAGCAAATTGCCTTTGGTAGGTCCCTGTGAAATACAGCTGTTATCGGGGGAGGGGGGAATAATTTATGTCCTTTAGGTATATTAGCAGGTATCAGTTATGGATGAAATAAGACACATGAAAGGCAAGTTTTAATGGTGAAAAGAAATAAGGAAAATCTCAAACCCAGATGGATTTTAGAGAAGTATGGACGGCATGGATGGTTCCAAAGGCAAAGAAAGTGTTGATCAAGATCAGTGGGTTCCTAGGCATGAGACATGATTAGCAGACTCTTGTGGCATAAGAACCAAGGAGGAGAAATTGATGTCCGATTTTGATTGTATCATAATTCTACTAAGGGAAGCCTTCTTTTCATACCCATAGTACTCACACATTCCTTCCACTTTCCCCAATTTTCGTTTGTCTTTTTCACAATATTCAAATCTTCAGTCAAATACCAGCTTTACAGAGTGACTTCCTCAACCATCTAGTCAAAAATGGCACCCTTCAAGTCATGTGGTTTAATCGTCTTGGGCTGCCATGACAAAACACCACAGCCTATGTAAATTATAGAGTAACAATTTATTTTATCCCCTACTGAGAGAATGGAAATCTGATATCATAGTTGGATTCTGGGGAGGGCCTTCTTCATTTTCCACAGATGTCAGTCATTGCATCCTCTTTTGTATGTATATGTGTAGAGGATTGGAGATGGAGAATGAACATGCCCTTGGTGTCTCTTCTGTTAAGGTTCCTAATCCCATCATAAGGACCCCAGCCTTAGCACCTCATCTGAATCTAATTACCTCCCATAAGCCCCATCTCCAAATACTGCCATATTAGAAGTTAATATTTCATTGTGGGTCTTTTTGTTGTTGTTTTTAGGTACTGGCAATTGAACTGAGGACCTTGAAGTCCTTTAATCTCTTTCTCTTTGGATTCCAAGACTACCACCAGAAAGCCATGTGACTTTGGGCCAGTCAGGTGGGAACTGTTTTTCTCATCTCTATGGTCAGTAGTAAAAATTTGGATGAGGTAATGAGTATTAATATGCAATTATTAGAGAACAGTTACCACAAAGCCCGCACAAGATAAGTCCTCAATACTGACTAGTAGCTGCTGGGTTATTTGAGTTGTTTCGATGACACTGACAGTTCTCTCTCATCTTTTTCTCAAAAACTAAGCTTCCTGTGACTGTTAAAGGAATTACACATAGTGTATTCTTAATTTATACTACGTGTTTAATAAATTTAGTCC
The DNA here is from genome assembly GCA_004027595.1 of Dinomys branickii. NCBI lineage: Eukaryota > Metazoa > Chordata > Mammalia > Rodentia > Dinomyidae > Dinomys > Dinomys branickii. The sequence goes on along the minus strand of PVLD010002328.1, from coordinate 48,540 downwards.
CTCCCTCATCCTACTGGATTTCTTAAAGATGTTAATACACATTTAAAACAGCTGTGTCTTTAGAAAACAAAAGATACAGAAGCCAACAAACGTAGGGACCAAGATTCATTAACAATAAGCTCCAAGAAATTTGATCTCTCCCTTTTTGATATTGAAACTACACATTGTTATACTAATGATAAAGCTGTATCTGTACAAAATTTTAATAAAAATAATAAAATGCTATAGTGCTATTTGGACACGTTTCCAGTGGGTCTTTGGATTTAATGTCATGTGGACTTATAAACAGAAAATGGGCCAGCCATTGATCAGAACTAAATCCTGAAATACTTTGTTAACTTAGACACATCTATTATCTTTTCTTTGACTCAGCACCTGCCCCCCTAAGTTGTAAACCATGACATTGATGAGCATGTTATAAAAGTAGTAGAACTATAAGGTGTGAAAATTCCTTGGAAAAATTATTCAATACTAACCACATATTAGGCAAGAACATTAAAAGCACCTGATTACTGTTCATATTTAGAGGATGGATTTGTCATTGTGCATCTGTGTACACTGAGCTGAGCCAGCAGTGGTGTGATGGGAAGCCATGGAAATTAGAGGAACAGAGTAAATAGAGGAACAGAAAGTCACTTTTTTCTGGTTAATGATTCACAGTTGTTTAGAGCCACTGTCAACCCCATAATTGAGGAGGTATGATGATTGCTAAGCTTTCCTTCTTTCTTTTTACCTATTTCAAGATCAGGTGAACTCTCCAGGGCCATCTAGAGGAGATGTCACTTGCTTGGTTTATGACCCAGAAACTATAATCCAATACGCTGTACCTCCCACCATAGGGTGCTGCTCTTGCTTTTCATAGATTTAAACCAGGTTCTATGATCCCTGAGATGATCAATAAATTTTTTTGCATGTGTGTTGATGTGCATACACATGTGTGTGCATTTGTGGACATTTTCTTGAAAGTCAATTTTCTATGTCCTATCATTCTAAAAGTTTATGATTCCAAAATATCAAGTATTCTTACTTTCTATGAATTTCTCCTGGGAGATTTCTCACTCATGTGGTTTTAATTATCCTTAGTCCATTCTCAGAAACTTACCGGATGTCTCCCTCACACTCAGGGCAGCACCTTCTGCATGCTGTGTCAGTGTTCCTTCTTCCGTATAATCAATCTTAGTTCATGGTTCCACATTTTCCCATCCTTTACCTCTCTCTCGTCATAACATCTGATCAACCACGAAGTGCTAATTGTCCTGTCTGAGATATTTTCCTTGATGCAGCCCTTTTCTCTGTGCTATACCCACCTCTTCCAAAGCACTGCCCTTTACTACCTCTCACCCTAACAAGTACAATGGCACCACTTCTTTTTCTACTTACTCCCTAAGTCCATCCTCCTGGGTGAACCAGGGTCTTCTGTCTAAAGCAAAGCTTGATTGTATCACTACCCTGTTCACACAATTTCCCATGGCTTCTTGGAAAAGACTTATTTCAAGGAACACAAGACCTCTGGAGACCAGCCATTCTAATAGCATCTCTAGGCCCATTATCCTCTCTCCCTAATTACATATCATATCACAGCGAACTGCATAGTTCACAGTGACCCTTATATATTATGCTGCTTAATGCCTTTGAAAATCTTGTCATTTTTTTTTCTTACAATGCATAACTTTCCACTTTTCTTTCCAAAGTCTGACCCCTGGTCTCCTCCTAGAAGCTTCTGCTGACTCCTTTCCTGCCACTGTCCTCATTTTCTCTCTGTTCTGGGGGACCATGCACCTTGGTGTGTGTTAACAGAGCCCTTTTTTACTCTACTATTACCAAAATCATTCCTAAATATGAAGATTTCAGTTCCCTTTTTTTGCTCCTAATGGCACGGTAAGCTTTTAAGGAGCTCAGCTAACCTAGCAAACTACCTATCCCATGATCTGCCCCTTAAGTGGTACTCTGCAATGTAGCTTGAACTGCAGAAAATTAATTACAAAGAAAATAGCTATATTTGTAATTAATCATAGTCTGTATTTGGCAGTACATAAAAATGAAAATTTAAGTAGTTTTTCAACTATGATTTTATCTTATGCAGATACATAAAATGACCCATAAGTTGCTTATTTTTCATTTTCCTATTTTGTAATACCTATTTTAATCTTTTTCATATACTACTACGAAATAATGAGATATTTATTTTAAGAACTCTTTGAAAAGTAGCAGTCACACTTACCAAAGAATCGATGCCATTTCATAACATTCTTGGTCCTAGAGTTTGGTCCATGTTACCATATCCTATCTGTAGGTATCTGCTCATATGATTGATACCAGTCTTCCAGAAATGATGATCCCGTTTCATATGTACATATCAAATCATGAAGACCAAACTGAATTTAAAGTTCACTATTGAAAAAAGCTCAGAGTTTATCTATGAGATACATTCTGCAACACCTAAGGCCAAGACACCAGTGACACTAGAACAAAGATCTTCCATATAGAAGGGATTTTCAGTTATAAATAAGCTTTGGGGGAACTCAAAGCCCCAAATGAAAATGCAATTCTACCAGTAGGTCAGTTACATAGGACAGCATGTCTGTAGTCTCCATTACATGCTCTGAGGGATCTCTGATGCTCAAAGTTCTCAAGGCACTTAAGAAAGCTCTAGATCCTTTTTCACATGATATCTTGCTCTGTTTATAAGTATTAACTCAGGGTGGTGATGATGGTAGTGGCAGCGAGTGGGGTGGAGAGGTTTTCTAAAATAACAAGTTGAAGCAATCTGTTCTTCATTGACCAACTTATGGCTCATAAGTGAGTAATCAACATAATCTAAATAGTGTAAAATGAAATATTCTTTTGGGCTCAAGAAATGCTTGTTAGGTTAAAACCAATCAGTAGGAAATGACTGGTGTTTGTTAGTGTTGAGAGGAGAGACCAGATTCTTTGCACATTAGCATTCCGATTGGTGCCAACATAAACCTCCAGACCTCCAAGTCACAGGACGTGTTATTGTTTTCATATGAGTAAATCTGGGATGGTTTGCTCGTTCTCTTTCCATTGCTCACTTGAAAAATGGAGCTCCATATTTCCACATTCTCTGGTGACAGACGTAGCAAAACAATCCTTCTGGAACCTGAACATTATTCTGCAAAATGGTGTAGTGCTGGTTCTTGTTTTCATATAATCGTGAAGATGGAAAGGGGCAAATGGCACTAATACTATGCACTTGAGCAACTGGTCAGGCAGGTATGCTATACAACTTTACTCATGAAAATCAGCTACAAAGAGGGACATCCTTCCTGCATGTGAGTGAAGGTCCTCCAAGAAGGACATAGTAGTTTAGGCCTTTGGGGTAGTTTTCTAAGGGTGCCATTAGAGATTATCTTGGTCTTGGTTATTTTTCTCTTGTCGCTGAGACAAAATACCCAGTGCCCAAAATGAAGGAAGGAAAGGTTTATTTAGCTTACAGTTTGTGGAGGTCTCAGTCCATACTTCGCTGGTTCTGAGGCAGAGTGGCACATGGCAGAGGGCAAACGTTCATGGCAGCAGAGCACAGCAAAAACAACCAGAGCAAAAGGAAGGAATGGCTGCAAGCAGCCTCTTTCCCTCCCTCACAGTGTATGCAAACTACCTGCCCCAGGGTGGGTGTGGTGCTCACACCCATAATCCCAGCATTGGATCATGGATCAATCAGAAATCCTAGAAACCTGTCCCATGACTGCATGAGGATTTGGGGGGACATGCAGACACAAACCATAACAATCTTCTAGTAAAATGCTTCTTAAATAATATCAGTTTTCCAAGATCTAAGATTGTGAATATTCCTGCATGCAGACTCTTCAGACTCCTCTGATTTAGGAAGAGAAATGATGGAGGAATCACCTACATTTCCTGAAGTAGATCCTAGGAGAAGATAACCAAGGTTTGAGACATTTCTTTGCTGTCATCTGCTAGTAATCTAGTGTTGAGTATAAGCTGGGAAGTTTAAATAATTTGAAACTCCATCACTTCACTAACTGTCAGAACAGATCACTTCATCTCAAGTCTTAGCTTTATAATTTGTACCATAATTTAGTCACTTATTCTGCTTCATAGGATTCTGAAGAGCATTAAATTAGACTTCCAAAAGTTAGTCAGTGTGGTCACTTGTGCCTACAGAGTAAGCATTTGGGAGATGGAAGTGGGAGGATGACTTGAGCCCAGAAATTTGAGACCAGCCTGGGCAATATATAGACACCAATATCTCAATACTAATATGGGAAAAATTTAGCAAAAGACTTCTATAAATCATCTCCTCCACACACAAAAAATGGCAAACCTGGTAAAATCTATTACACTCAACTTTTAGAAGTCTAGAAATTAAATTTTTGCATCAGTCTAGAGAACAGTTCAAAAATTATACCTCAAAACAGTGAGCCTTATAGCATTTTAAATTGCCTTGTTTTCATGCCTTATTGACCGACCCAATACTGCAGTGGTCCTGGAACCTTGGAAACCACCATCCCACATAACAGTGAGAACAGTAGTCTGACTGAAGGGCACAGAATGGGGCTGGACCCTCTTCCAACCCTCATTCCCAGAGAATTATCTTTGCTTGACATGTCTGATGATCCCGTAGTAGACCTAATCTAGAAGGCTGTCTTTGAGCATCTGTTGAAAACAGATATGTGGAGTAGGACATTCTTTGATTAGAATGCATTGAGGACACTATGATTTATCTATTATTTGTTAGAATTTTTAAGATAAGGCTTCATTATACAGCTTGGATCAGCCTTGAGTTTATGAGCCTCCTGTCTCAGCCTCTTGAGTGCTGGGATTATAGGTGTGTGTTGGGTTACCTGTGGAGAAGGATAATCCTTTCCTTATCCTTGTTAAAAAATAAAAACGTTTGCTATCCACCTATTTGTACTAGCTACGCCCTTCGTTCTCCCTCAGTGAAAGGTGACTGAGGTTGGGAGTTGAGGCTGCAGTCTGAGAGGCTGTGAGCCCCTCTCCACCCTGACCCCAGCGTTGCCTATCTTGTTTTTTTCTCTCTCTTACTTTTCTGTTCATCCACAGGTACCTTGTTCTCAGGACCTGACACTCAGATAGAATGACAAGATGCTTGTGAGTTGGCTCCAGGAGCTCCAGAAAGTAGCAAGAACAATGAGCACCAAACTGTTTTAGCTGGAAAATGTAGTAAGTCCCAAGTCAATCAACACTGACCAGTGCTGCACATTGAGTATTAAACAGATAACAATTATGGGACGAAATTTTCTTGTCATAACGCATCCAGTACAAAATCTGACAAGCTTCAAAGCAGATGAGTATCAAGGTCTGACTCTAGAGGCAATTGTTCAGCCTTATGATCCCCTGAAGAGGCAGGTAACAGTTGGAGTAAACTATAGTGAAACACAACGCTTTAAAAGAAAACCTAGAAAAGGCGATGTGCATAAGATATTTGAAAAGATCTGACATGTTTCTTGGAACCTAGAAGGTTATGTGCATTATCAGGATCTTGTATATGTTCTGGAGATACCTATAATGGACCCAAATTCTTTTTGATGCTGTTTGTTGTTGTTGTTGAGATGTAATATTTGTACATAAAAATGGGGTAAATCAGTGCATACATACAATGTGTACTAATCAAATCAAGGTGATAAGCATTTCTGTCTCTTCAACAATTAATTATTGTTATTTATTGGAAATTCCACTCTATTCTAATCATTATGAAATATGTCAGATTGTTTTAACCAATAGTTACCCTGCTTTGCCTAAGCAGAGCCAGAAAACTTATCCATTCTGCTTTGTTGTCTCTTGCTGAATTTCTTTCTGTGCTCCTGTGAGCTTCTCAGTCTCTGACGACCACTATTTCATTTCATTTTTCTATAAGTTTAACTCATCAGTTTCCATAAATGAGTGAGAACATGGAGTTATCTTTCTGTGTTTGGCTTATTACGTGTAACACAATGACCATCCATGTAACTGCAAATGATGGGATTTCATTCTTTTTATAGCTAAATATTGTCTCATTGTATAAGTATACCACATTTCATGTTTCTATTTATCCACCTAAAGGCATCTGGATTGATTCCATATTTTGGCTACTGTGAATATTGCTACAGTAGGGCTGGGGATATAGCTCAGTGGAATAAGTGCCTGCCTGGCAAGCACAAGGTCCTGAGTTCAATCCCTAGTACCGCAAAAAAAAAAAAAAAAAAAAAAAAAAAGAATATTGCTACAGTAAACATAGGAATACAAGTCTTTTTTTGGTAAAAATAATTTCATCTCCTTTGGAATTGTACCAATTAGTAAAATTGCTGGGTCATATGGTAGTCATATTTTTAGTTTCTTGAGGAATTTCCATACTTTTTTCTATAATAGTGTACTAATTTACATTCCTACTTACACTGTATAAAAGTTTCTTTCTGTCCACATCTTTACCAGCATTTATTTTCTCATCTTTTTGAGATTAGCCATCTTCATTAGGGTAAAATGATACTTCCTTATGATTTTGATTTCCATTTCTTTGGTGATTACTGAAATGGAGCATTTTTTATAACTATATTGGCCATATGTGTGCCTTTCCTTGAGAAGTGACTTTTTGGTTCTTGGTCAATTTTTAATTGGGTTTTCTGGTTTTTAAAAATTTTTGTTTATTTTGGTAGTCAGCTTTTTGAGTTTCTAATGTATTCAGGTTAGAAATTTTTTGTTGAATGAATACTTTTCAAATATTTTCACCAATTCTATACATTGTCTCTTAATTTTGTTATTTCCATTTTTGTGCAGAAACTTTTTAGCTTGATACAATGTGAGTTTTCTGTTCTTTAGTTGTCTGTCCTTGGGGTTCTGTCTAAAAACATTATTACCTACACCAATGTCCTGAAGTCTTTCCCCTATTTTCTTATAATTGAATAGTTAACATTTCTTGTAATTGAATAGTTAACATTTAAGTCTTTGACTCATTTTGAACTGATTTTGTATACAATGAAAAGCACAAATCCAGTTTCACTCTTCTACATATGCATAGTCAATATTTTCAGCACTATTTGTTTATCCACTGAATGTTCTCAGCACCTTTTTGAAAACAATCACTTAGCTGGATAACTGTGGAATAATTTCTGGGTTCCTTATTTCATTTCATTAATCTATGTTTGTTTTATGCCAGTATGTCATGCTAACTTGGTTACTGTAGTTTTGTAGTATGTTTTAAAGGCAAGTATTATTATGCCTACAGAAATTTTTATTTGGTTTTGCTCAGCAATGCTTTAACAATTATGCTTTAACAATTCTGGGAGTTTAGTCTGCTTTTTCTATTTTTATGAAGAAAGTCACTGGTAGTGAGCTGGGAATTGCATTGAATCTGTAGATTGGTTTGAGTACTTAGATTGAGCTTGTGGTTCTGTATAAGCAGGAAGCAAAAATTAAGGTGCTTCATCAGCTGCTGGCTAGCTGTTGAAGGCATTTCCAACACATACATGGAATTGTCTTTATTCTTTTTAAGGAAATATTTATCCAATTATCAGCCAACCAGTGAGCTATCCATGCAGTGTCATGAGTAGTTGTCCACAACAGTGATTTTATAGAATTAGTTTTTTAAAAGTCATAAAACTAACAACAACAACAAACCCTGACCAGAAAAATTCAATTTTTAAAATTGGCTCATTGCATTATTTTAAATGTCAAATTTTCAAGACCAGGGTGTAATTTAGTGGTAGGCAACTTGCCTAGCATGTGAAAGGCCCTGGATTTTATCTTCAGCACTGCAATAAGATGAAATGTCTGTTTCTCAACCAAAAATTATGGGATATGTTAAAATAAGAAAGCATGGCCCATTCACAGTAAAAGAATCAAGAGAAACTCTGAAAAAACTAAAATATTGAATTTACTATACAGACTTTAACTCAAATATTTTAAACATGTCCTAAAGAAGAAAGGCTGCCACATTTAAATAACTAAAATAAAGTCTGGGGACATTGTCACTAATAGAGAGGATTGGTACAGAGATAGAACTTCCTAAAAATAATGTAGTATGAATGTTAGAGTGGAAAGGATAATACCTGAAGTGAAGAATTGGCTAGAGAGCTCAACCTCTGATTTAGGCAGATAAAAGAAATAATTAATAAATTTGAATATACTGTATAAATATAATCAATTTAGATTATCCTGTCTGAAGAGTACAAAGTAAAATTAATGAGAAGAAATAAACAAGTGATCAGAAAATGATAGGACAACATCAAATATACCATACAAATATAAAATGTGAGTTGGAATTCTACAGGAAAGAAAAGACAGAAAACAGCAAACATGGTTTGAATATGGCTTGTGTTCTCAAAAATTTTTATTGGAGATTAAAACCTATTGTGAAGTATGAACTACATAAAAATTTAATCTATGATATTTAGTGGTTGGGCTTTTGGAAAATGATGAGGATTCAATAAGATTGTAAGCCTTGATCTTCTGTGGTTAAATACTGGAAGATTTCAAGGTGAGACACAGAGACAGAGGGAATCACATGCTCTTTTAATTTTGCTATGTCATTTGCTGCACCAAGTCAGAATTTGACCTAAAGGAAAAGTATCACCAGATACAGCATCTTGACCCTGGGACAGAACTGTGAACCTAAATAAACCTCTTTTTAGAAAATAGTTTATATTTTAGATCTAGAATGTCCCTCAAAAGACTCATATGTTCAAAAGTGGGGCTTGTGAAAGGTGATTGGACCATGAGGTGCTGTGCTCACTGTTGAATTAATGCACTGAGGAGTTCATAGCTGAATGTGTCATTAGTAGATAGAACCCGGTCACAAGTGGCCAGGCCAAGGGGGCATGACCTCAGAAAGTGCATCTTCCTCCCTCGCCCCTCACTTCTCCTTCCTTGGCTGCTATGACTTGAGCACCGTTTCCTCCACTGTGCCTCTCTGCCACCCTGTTTCTGCACTGGAGTTTGCTGACCATAGACTGTAATCATGAGACAAAATAAACCTCTCCTCCTTTAAGTGGCAGGTGTCAGTATTGTGTCTCCGTGACAGAAAAGCCAAGACAATAACTTACTGAGTCTGTAGTAATATGTTATTAGTAACAAAATATAGGCTAGTAAGTATCAAAAGAAATATTTAAAGAAATTATAGGCCAAAACTTTCAAATTTGGATGAAAAACGTTAATCTGTATACCCAAGAAGCTCAACAGAATCAGTGTAGTTGGAAGAAAATATACCTTTCCAGGTCATACATCAAGAGATTCTCATCAAGATCTAAAACACATATCTGGTAATCTGAACAATTAATTTGAAGACAACAATATGCAATATAACAGCCATTGTTGGATTTCTACCATCTTGTTTAGTGAAGCTCTGTGCCTTTTCCAATGTTTTTTAATTAGTTTTTATTGTCTTTAATTGTTTGATCAATCTGCATACTCACATCTGGTAATCTAAGCAACTTTGTTGAAGGTAAGAATATGTAATATAACAACCATTGTTAATGTCCGATCATCTTGTTTTGAAATTCTGTACCATGTTGTTTTGTTTTTGTCTTTGTTGTTGTTATTTTGTTATCATTTTCTCTTTAAAAAAGTGAAGACAGTGAGAGAATCTTAAATCATACAAAAGAGCCGCAGTTCATCCTATACAAAGAATTTTCAGTAAGATTAACAGCAGATTTCCTTGTCAGAAACTGTGGAGGCCAGAAAACAATGGTATATATTAAAAGAACATGAAAGAAAAACTGTCAAGTAAGAATTTCATACCCAGCAAAATCATGCTTAAAAATGCAGGAGAAAAGACATTATGAGATAAATAAAATCTGGGAGAATTCATTACTAGCAGACTTACTGTACAAAGACAGTTCTTCAGGCTTCAATGAAAGCACCTAAGGCACTAACTTTTACCCCACAACAAAATAAATGTCACTGGTAAAGAGCTAACTCCAGTAAATATAAGTATAACACAAATGATTTTTTTATTTATATCTCATTTTTCCTGTATGTTTTAAAAGACAACCTCATGAAACAATAACATTAAAGTAAAATGTATATTTGGGGATGCACAGTTATAAAATGGAATTTATGTAACAGCAACAACATAAAGGAGGGCGGTAACAGCAATACAACATTTTATATACCATCAAAAATTTGTATTAAATAAAACTTGATTTTTATAAATTAGGATGTTAATTGTAATTCCCAGGGAAACTCCTAAAAATACAATTTTAAAATACAACAAAGGAAATCAGGAATTTAAAAGATGCTTGAGAAAGTATTTTTAACATAAGGTAGTAATCAGCAGATGGAAAATACAGAGGATCTAGTGATAGAGATTAGAAGGCAAGAGGACAGAAAGAAGAGGAGGGAGCAAACAGAAAGTGGCAGACACAAATCTGTAATTGTACTGAAGGAGTTTGTAGCTAAACTGTAAGTGAGGCATCTGGGGAAAGGTTAAGAGGACAGCTGTGAACAAGTTTACAATGTTACAAGATTATTACAAAAAACTCAATTGTAATAATCTATGCATCAACATTCAAAAGTCTAAATTAAATTAAGAAAACAATTTCATTTACAATAGCATCATAAAGTGAACATTTTACCTAATGCCTGTACATTTAAAATGGCATAACATTGTGGGAAAAAGTTATAGAGGTAAATAAATGAAAAAATAGATCATGATCATGTTTCAGAAAAGTCAAAAAAAAATATGGCACTGTCCAGGGCCAAGGCCTTAGACACAGAGATATATCCACAAAAAAAAAAAATTTTTTTTTTGTTTTTTTAGTTTTTATTTGGAGACATGAGCTCACTGAGACACCAAGTTGTCCAGGCTAGGGTAGAACTTGGGAAACCTCCTTCTCTGTCTGAAAAGTTAATGCTTTGAAAATGCCTCTATTCTTTAAATTTGTCTGAATTCAATACAGTCTCTGTAAAAATTTAATACATTTTCAAAAAATTGACAAGCCGATCTGAAAATTCATGTGGAAATACAAGGAATCCAGAAAAATCAAACAGTTTTGAAAAAAGGACAAAATTAGATTCCCAATTTGCATTCTTTTTTTTAATTTTAAAAGTAAAAGAACGAAAACATATTAACAAACAGAGAACCACTTGAAAAGCAGCACAAGAATAGTACAAACAAAACTGGATTACAGACAAGGTGACGGAATTAACAATGGTTGTTGTATTACATATTGATAACTTTGAAGTGTATACTCAGGAAAGCAAACATAGACATGCGAGATTGATCAAACAACTAATCATTAACTGTTCCTTACAATAAAGTGACAGAAGTCAGTAGTATAACTATGTTAGCTATCCTGCATGTACATACATACATGCATAATTATCCCTTTCTTCCTTTTCTCTTTCCCCTCATCCCAGTTGCTCTTTGCTTCTGAGCAGTTTCTTTTCATTTCACAATGTTTATCATACCTCCTAATTTATATTCTGACTTTAAGGTTCTTACACTAGTGATACAATACATTGCTTACACATGCACATCTGATTTATGTCACTTATGAATATGGTCTCTAGTTATGACCATTTACCTATAAAAGCCTCAAGTTTGTCTTTCTTTAGAGCTGAGTAATATTCCATTATATAAAAATGCCACAATTTTTTTATCCAGTCCTCAGTGTATGGACATTTGAGTTGCTTCCACAATTTAGCTATTACAAACTGTACTGCTATAAACATGGGTGCACATATGTCACCGTGATATGATGTTTTTTAATCTTCTGGGAAAATATCCAGAAGGGAATAGCTAGTTTGAATGGGACCTCTAGACCTAGTTTGCTAAGGAATCTCCAAACCAATTTCCACATTGGTTTCACCAGTCTGCATTTCCACCACTATAAATTTCCCTCTGAGAACTACTGTCCTTGCATCCCACAGATTACAGTAGGTTGTACCTGCATTTTCGTTTGTTTGTAGGTATTTTTTAATTTATTCTTTAATGTCTTCTGTGACCCATTGGTTGTTCAGGAGGTTGTTGTTTAATTTCCAAGTGTTTGTGGAGATTCTGGATTTCCTTTTGTCATTAATTTCCAATTTCATTGCAGCATGGTCGATAACATGCATGGGGTAATTTCAGTTCTTTTGCATTCAGGTAGGTATGCTCTATGGGCTAGAATTTGGTCTATTTTACAGAAAGTCTCATGTGCAGCTGAGAAAAATGTGTATTCTGATGTGGAGTGAAACACGCTATATACATGTACTAAGTCCGTTTGTTCACAAATTTGGTTCAGGTCTATTATTTCTTTATTGATTTTTTGTTTAGTTGACCTGTCTCTTTGCATCAAAGGTGTTTAGGTCCCCTATTACAATAATGGTATTGATTATTTGGTTTTTCATGTCTGTTACAATGTCTTATATAGTTTGGTGCTCCAATATTGGGTGCACACACATTTAGTATTGCTATATCTTCCTCTTGCAATTTTCCCCTAACGAATATGTAGTGACCTTCTTTATCTCTTTTGATTGTTTTTGGTTTGAGGTTTACATGTCTACAAACATAATAGCTACCACTGTTTTTTTCTGGGTTCCCGTTGCATGGAGAATTGTTTTCCATCCTTGGACTTTCAGTCTGTGGATTTCCTTTGGAGTAAAGTGTGTTTCCCATATACAGCATATTGTGGCATTTTGTTTCTTAATCCACTCTACCAGTCTGTTTCTTTTGACTGGTGAATTGAGGCCACTTACATTAATGGTTATAATTGATGTATGTTGGCTTATCCTTGTCATGGCTGTTTACTTGCTATTTGTTTCCTACTTTTGCCATCTGTTTAATTGCTTCCTCTGCTTGAGGGTTCCTTTCTGTTCTTGTTCTTGAGATTATGGTCTCTGTTTCTCTGTCTAGAATACCTTTTAGTACTTTTTGTAAGGTTGGTTTGGCACATGAAGTTCTTCAGTTGTTCTTTGTCATGGAAATATTTTATTTTGTCGTGGAAATATTTGAATTTGAAGGATAATTCTGCAGAATACATCAGTACAATTTGCATTCATGATGATAATAATTTTCCTTTATTTTAAAACATGTATTAACAATAATTGAGACTATACAATACTTAATATAATTATAATACTATATACTATAATAATATATGTATAATACTGTGGTTGAAATCATATAATGATTAAAGGATGGAAAAGAGAATAAAGGGATGGAATTTTGAGTACCAAAACAAATCTTTACATTAATGATCAATTGATTTTTATATGTATACAAAGACAGAGGGGAAAGAATAGTCTTTTCAGCATATAGTTCCAAGACCATCCATTTAAATAAAAATGAATGTGTACCCCTACATCACATCCTATTAAAAATTAATTCATAGCAGATAGATCTGAATCTAAGAACTAAAACCATAGAACTCTTTAAAAGAAAATATAATTATAAACCTTTTTGACTTTAAGCAAGTCTCCTAAGATAGGACACCCAACACACAAGCAACAGAAGAAAAAATGAGACAAGCAGGAATTCAAAATGCAAAACTTTTGGAAAATTCCAATATGGCCAACTGGAGGAACTATCATGTTGGAGAGGCTCAGAAAAGACTCACTAAAAATACAGTAACTGAGTAGAAGTTATTTAAATTAATTAGCTATAGAAGTGAACATTCCTGGTATCTCTGAAGAAATAAAGCCACAAAGAGATTCCTGGAAGCATCTCTCCTTGCTCTGCTTGACTGGAACCCCCAGTACCAAATATAGATATATGGAAAAACAAGGCAATAAAAAGCCCCAAGTTCTCACAACTCTCCAAAAGCAGATGTTCCAGGGTGCACTGATGGAAAGAAAAGGAAGCACTGAATATCAGTGTTTCATGAGATGACTCAATAAGTGATAAAAGAAACTTGGAGATTTCAAAGAAGACATGACCCGAAAGATAATGGAACTGTCATGCAGTGTCCAGTGTGGATATGAGAGAAGCAAATAAAACATGGAAAGAGCTGACCAAACAGTTCAAACACAAATGATAAATGTAGCAGGGAAATAGATTACATGAAAAAGTGTCAGACAGAAACACTGGAAATAAACTGTATACAATTCATAAATTACACAGATGACCAATGTGAATAAAAGGTTTCTGAAATCTAGGACAAAATAATAAATTATGGCAAGTTACTTAGAGAAGACTAAAATGCTACATGAACAAGAATAATTTACCCAACAGCTACTAGAAGATGCTAAGAAAACCTACCTAAGGCTAAGTGGAATTAAAATTAGGCTCTTTATTCACATGGAAAAAAACATTTGCTTACATAAATCATAATAGAAAACTTTCCAAATACAAGGAGAGACTTCACCTTAACCTTACATGTAAGTGAGGCTTACAGAACACCAAACATCCATGAGGAAAAAGAAGCTTTCCACAACTTATCTTGGTCAATGTCCAACAAAAAGACAGAATCTTAAAAACTGTCAAGGAAAAGTTAAAAAATTACCTATAAAAGTAAACCCATTATGATTACAGAATTCTCTAGACAACTATAAAAGCCAGGAGAGCTGGAAGTAAAGTATTTCCAGTCCTAAAAGCAAAGAACTGCTAATGCACACTAACATATCCTGCAAAACTTTCTTTGAAAATTGGTGGAGCTATAAGGACTTCCCATAATAAAGAACTCTTGAAGAGATGTATGCACACCACACAAACAAACAAACAAAAATCCTCAAGACTACCCTAGACAAAGAAAACAAAGCCAAAATTCAGGTGGAAAGAATAGATGCAGCAAAGCAAGTAGTTAAACCAAAAAGGGAATTATTAACAGAGAAGGAACACAAAGACAGGCAGAAATCAATGCCTTTCATTAATAACTCTCAGTACAAATGACCACAACTTCCCAATTAAAAGCTTTATATTGCAGACTGGATCAAAAAACAGCATCTAACAGTCTGTTCCATTCAAGAAACTCATCTAATTCAAAAGAAAGTTCATACACTAAAAATAAAGAAATGGAAAACAATATGTCATCCACTAGGACCCAAAAAACAAGCCAGGGTAGCAGTTTCACTCTCAAAGTAAGCTTCAAACTAAGCCCAAGCAGAAGAGCCAAAGAGGGTCACTACATACTAGTTCACAGACTGATCCAACAGGGAGAGATAACACCTGTAAATATATTTGCACTGAAATTAGAGCACCTGACTCTATGAAACAAATCCTGATGGACATAAAAAATCAAATAATCACCAAGGCAATCACGGTAAGTGACCTCAATCCCCTCCTTTCACAGAGACACAAATCGATTCAACAAAAATTCAACAAAACATCAGAGCTGAACCACACCTTTAAATAAATGAATTTAATAGATATCTAGAGTCTTCAACCCTACTACATCAGAATACACATTCCTCTCAGCAGCATATAGAACTTTCTCCAAAATAGACCAGCCACTTGCCCCCAAAGCAAGATCAAATAAAAACAGAATAATTGGTAACACCCCATGTGTACTATCAGATCATTATTTGTTGAAACTAGAAATAAATCACAAAATAAACCACAGGACATTTATAAATGCCTGAAAACTTAGTGAGATACTCATGAACAATAAATAGGTCACAGAAGAAATCAAGGAAGAAAATAAGAAATTGCTGGAATCAAATGACAATGCCAGTACAATACCCCAAAACCTATGGGACACAATAAAGTGGTCCAAAGAAGTAAACTTATTTTACCTAAGATTCATATTAGAAAACCAGCAATATCTAATAAATAACCAAATAATTAACCATAAGATATTTGAAAAACAATAATCCAAATTCTAGCTACCTTAAGGAGGGAAATCATACAGATGACAGCAGGAATTAATGAAACTGAAGCTAAAGTACAAAGAATCAACAAATCGAAGAACTGGTTCTCTCTGAAAAAATAAACCAAATACATAAACCCTTAGCCCAACTTACAAAAGAAGAGAAAAGACTCTCATAACAATATAACTAGAAATAAAAATGGTGAAATCACAGTGAACACCACTCAAATCCAGACAATAATCAAGATAAAAAAACATACTTCAAAAAATTAAAAAATCTCAAAGAAATGGAGAGATTCCTAGACTCATATGAATTATCAAAACTGGAGTAAGAAGACATAAAAATTCTGAACAATCCAATGACAGGCAATGAAGCTGAGGCAATAATTTTTAAAAACCTACCAACTAGAAAAGACCTGATGGATTCACTGATAAATTCTACAAGACCTTTAGCAGGTTATAACATCAATACTCCTCACACTCTGTAATGAAACAGAAAGGGAGAGAGCGCCTCCAGACTCATTTCTGGAAACCAGCATCACTCTGGTCCCAAACCCAGACAAACATCCCACTGTGAAAGAGAAGTCCAGGCCACTCTGCATAATAAACATAAATGCAAAAGTCCTCCATAAGATATTGGTAAACAGAATTCAACAAATCATCCAAAAGATCATATATCATGACCAAGTGGGTTTCATTCCGGGGATGCAAGGACAGTTAAATAGATACAAATCAATAACTGTAGTACAGTATATAAATAGAAGCAAGGACAAAAGCTCCCTGATCATATCAGTAACTGCAGAAAAAGCTTTTGACAAACCCAACACTCATTCATGATAAAATTCCTCAAGAAAATATGTGTAAAAGAACCTATCCTCAATCTGACAAAAGCCATTTATGCCAAACGACAACCACATTATATTAAATGGAGAAAAACCTGAAACCTTCCCACTAAAATCAAGAACAAGACAAAGATGTCCACTGAGTACTCCTGATCAGTGTAGTACTCCAAACATTAGCCAGAGTAATCAAGGGAAAAAAAGAAGAATCAGTATATGATAAGTACACGCACCTACACCCTAAGAAAAATGTAAACATCTTGTACTGCAAGCTGCACTAATAAAAATCTTTGCAAAAATCCAATACTTTTGTACTTCAATAGCAACTATTATGAAAGAACAGAAGAAAATACTGTACTTACAAAATCATATATATATATTGTAATTGTCTGCTATTAAGAATATTTAAGGAACTTTTACAACTCAAGGGTAAAAGATAAAATGAAAGTGGACAGAGAACATGCACAGACACTAAGCCATAAATAATATATACAATTTGCCAATAAGCATATAAAACATGGTCAACATCATTAGCTATTGAGGAAATACAGATTACAACCAAAACTAGATATCTATAATTTAAAAGATAATAATATAAGTTAAAAAAGATATAGAGAAATTGAAACCCTCATACATGGATGCATGTGTTAAATGTGAAGCCTTGGAAAATAATTCAGCCATCCTCAAAAAGGCAAGTATACAATTACCAAATAACACATGAATTCCACTCCAGGTTTACAGCAGGAGAATTGAAAACATGGTCACACAAAAACCCGGAATCTTGCACCTCATGTTCATATTAGCAGTATTCACAATTACTAGAAATAGAACACCGATATCTGTCAGTTGGTGAATGGATTAATAAAAGCACTTACGTTTACACTGTGGAATATGATTCAGCCATGAAGAGAAATAAAATACTTAGACATTAATGTATCTTGAAAATATTATCCTAAGCAAAATAGACCATACATAAAATGCCACATATCGTTATCTCTCTATTTGTATGAAATGTTCTGAAAAGGCAAATTCCTAAAGTCAGAGCATGTTAGTAGTTCCCAGGGATGGGGAGAGGAGAGAATATGGTCACTGTTAATGGATATGTGTATGCTCATGTGAAATTACAAATAAAATTTGACATATTTTACATGTCATTACATGTGATGCATATTATACACATGTGTATTAGAGTTTATAGAAGAAATATATAGTGTTTTATGCAAAAAAAATTAAAATAAAATTTCATAACAAAATAATAGTAGAGTAACAATAGTTAATACATTGCATGTTGTTAACAACTACTTTAAAGTAGTTGCTCAGAGTACAAGATACAGGCTTAGAAATTTCTCTAATTGTTATTAGCACAAACCTTCCTTTTCAGCGAACTAAGAGACCCTAGTAGTATAACTGACGTGCATTTTTTCCTTTTTCCCTTCCATCCTTTCCCCTTTTCCCTATCCTAGTTCCTTTTTCTTATTGAACAATTTCTTCCCATTTCACAATATTTATTGTGCATTTTACCTCATTTACTCTTGCAGTTTCTCACACCAGGGATACAGTACGATGTTTACACCTGTGAGTCTGATTTATTTCACTTATTAGTACGGTCTCAAGTTGCATCCATCTACCTATAAAAGTCTCCAGTTATCCTTCTTTATGACTGAGTAATACTCCATTGTATAAAAATACCACATCTTTTTTATCCATTCCTCAGTTGATGGGCATTTGGGTGTTTCCAAGATTTAGCAATGACAAATTGTTACTGTGATTTTCAGTATATAGATCTTTTACTTCCTTTGTTAAGTTGATTCCTAGGTATTTCATTTCTTTGGATACTCTTTTGAAGGGTGTGGTTTCCCTAAATTTTCTCTCATTGAGTTTGTTGTTTGTATACAGGAATGCTGTTGATATTTGAGTGTTGACTTTATATCCAGCTATGCTACTGAATTTCATTATTAAATCTATATGTCTTTTGGTGGAGTTTTTGGGGTCTTCTATGTAGAGTATAATATCACCTGTGAATAATGATAATTTAACTTCTTTTCCTATCTTTAGTCCTGTTATTTCACACTCTTGTCCAATTACTCTGAGTAATGTTTCCAGAACTATATTGAATAGGAGTGGTGACAGTGGACGTCCTTGTCTTGTTCTTTATTTTAAAGTGAAAGCTTTCAGTGTTTGTCCATTTAGTATGATGTTGGCTGTTGGGTTTGTCACAGATGACTTTTATTAGATTGAGATAAAGACCATCTATTCTGGGGCCGGGGGTATAGCTCAGTGGCATAAGCACTTGCCTGGCAAGCGCAAGGTCCTGAGTTCGATTCCCGGTACCGGAAAAAAAAAATACAGAGTTAAGACCATCTATTCTGATTTTCTGTAGGGTTTTTTTTTTTTTTTATCATGAATGAGGGTTGGGCTTGTCAAAAGCTTTTCCTGCATCTATTGAGATGATCGTGTGATTGTTGTCTTTAGCCCTGTTGATATGGTGCATTACATTTATTGATTTACATCTGTTGAACCATCCCTGCATTTCTGAAATGAATCCCACTTAGTGATAGAGTATAATCTTCTTGATATTTGTGGCATTCTGTTTGCTAGTATCTTATTGAGGATTTTCACATCTATGCTCATGAGGGAAATTGGCCCATAGTTCTCTTTTTTGTTGGGTTTTGGTACCAGGGTAATACTTTCCTCCAGAAATGAGTTAGGGAACATTACTTCCCTTTCAATTTCATTTAAGATTTTGAGGAGTATGGTATCAAATCTTCTCTAAATTTGAAAATTAATAGTATTAAACATTTGTATTTACAAGGGAAATACCTTTGAAAGTTTTCTAAACTTTTACATTTATTATCTTAAAAAACAGAGAAAATTAAAGCCATTGTATACAAACGGAAATAAATACTAAAGATAACTGAATAAATCAATGAAACAGTAAACTACTACTACAGAAATCAACAAAATCAAAAATTGGTTGCTTGTGAAGATCATTCAAATTGACAAAATCCTACAAAGCTTGATTGTAAACCAGGAAGAAACAGAAATTATCAAAACCAGGGACAAAAGGACATCACTCTAGAGTGTCTGAAAAATGCTTTTAAGAGGACTTGTTCCCCAGGACCCAGGGGTTCCACACACTTCCACCAAATGTAGTAATTGTAGGAAGAGAAGAATCTAACATACACTGCGTGTCCATTGTGTGCTTTATGTAAACTAGTCTCATAGTAACCCGCAGAAAGCATTGGAGAATGAGAAAGATTTAGAAACTTTGTACATTTGTTTATGGTCTTACTTTCCTAAGTTTCAAGGAAAGAAAATTATATCTCAAACCTGTCTGACTTTGAAACTACACATTTTTTTAGCAAACAATATGGCCCTTCTAAATTATATTTTTCAATGTGCTATTGTTGATTAATTTAATTGTGTCTAGAGAAAGGTGATACAAGAATAGTTTCAAAAAGAGAAGGATTTCATCGTTTTAGTTATAAATTAATGCATACTAGCCACTAGGGAAATGCAAATTACACTCTCATTGTGATACCACTACACATTAACTAGAAAGGCTAAAATAAAAACAATAGAAAAGATCCAAGTGCTGACAGAGATGTAGAACAAGTAGAACTGTCCTAGTCTGAGGGTGGGAGGGTTAATAGGTATAAGCAATTTCAAGAACTACTTTATTAAACCTGACTGTTGCTGTACCTCATGTTAGATCCATCACCAGGTGTACAACCAACAAATGAGTACATATGCTCACTAAGACATGTTCTATAATATTCATAAGAGTGCTATTTATGGTGGCCCCAAAGTGAGAACTGCACAGATCTCTATCAACACTAGAATGCATAGATTATAGTATATTCACATGGTGGGGTATTCTGCAGCAGTGAGAAAGAACAAACTACAGCCAAACATAATAATTTGGACCGAGTTTAAGCATAATGTTGCACGAAAGAAGCTAGACACATGAGTATATTTTATATAATTTTTAATATATGATTTATAGCCCTGTCTATTTGATTCCAAATAAATAAAACCATTCCTTGCCTTTAGAAGTCTCAGTAATGATTGCTCTTGGGATACATATTACTGATGAAAAGAATAGAAAGGAGGAATTCTGAGGTACTGATAATATTCTGTGTCTTGACCTGTGTTCTAGTTACACACCTGGATTTCAGTTTCTGAAAAATGCACCAAATTGTACACATATGATATATATAGTTTTCTATATATGTGTTATACATAGATGATACAATAAAAAAATCTGTGAATACAAAGGAAAAGGCCAAGTAAAAAATATGTATAGTCCTATTAATGCATTAAACCACATATATTGAATTTATATTGCACTATATTGTCTGTTTAACATGGCTTTGTCTTACCAATATGCTAAATGTCAGTATATTACGTTCTGTTATTTAGTTCTGGAATATATTCAACCTTGTAAATTTAAAATACTAAACCAGAACCTTATTGTTGGTGAGGGTTGGGTCTAGTTCAGTCTTTTATGTGAGTTGTTAAGGTAGGAATAATTGTGCACACATCTTTCTCTAGGACTGGAATTAATGGGTTGTTTTTTTTCTAAGACTAAAATAGTTAGTCAAGAACAGTGCAACTGTAAGCCTTTTAAAAGCCCTGAAAAAACTGTTTTGAAATTGTCTTCCAAAAAATGAAAACAACAAAATTTTACCAAAATAGTGCTTTCATCAAATTTTATGGAATGACCCATTTCCATTGCCAACATTGGGGATTTTGATTCTTGTTTATATTTTCCATTTGTACTGGGCCAGATAAATTATGTCTGTATTTTGTATTTTTTATTATTGCCCATTATTTTTATAGTGCATCAGCCATTTATAATTCATTTTGTGTTAGCTGCATGTTCATACACTCTCTCCATGCTTAGAATATCAGCATTTTGCCTATTTTATGTTTCAAATAGTATTTCCCAATGTATTATTTGTTTATTTATCTCCTCATGCCATTTTGGAGAGCTAGGCCAAATGGGTCATGATTTTCCTATAATTTATTTTACTATGTTTCCGTAATTACTGTTTTATTTTTCAATGTAATTTCTTACTTTATCTAGATGTTACCTCACTTTTCTACAATAACCGTTTCTCTTCACTTATTAAATAATCCTTTCTAGGCCTGATGAATTAGGAAGCATTTGCTCTTTTTAAAAAGGCTAAGGAAGAGAAGTTTTAAGAAAAGATCTTAGCAAACCCTAAAATTCAAAGAAGTAGATTTCTCTGAAGATTTAATCTTATTTAAAATACTAAGAACAAAGTTTTGCTTATCAGCATTCCGTGTTGCTTATACACGCTTTAGTCTCTTTGTTCTCTATTTATTTAGGATGTTAGCCCTTTGTCTTTGAAGACATATACAAAATTGTTTGCATCAATTCCTGCTTAAGAGTAAGAGATCATATTACAGGCAGCATTCCTTGAACCTGCGAATAGACAAATTTAAACATACCAAAACAAACAGAAGAAATTCTACTATTCACTTCCCTCACAAGTGGGATGTTAGTCATCTGTTAGGTCATGTAGGATGCTGGGGAACCAGAGATAAAGTATATTTCACCTTTTTTCTTTGCTTTTTGTTTTTACTTTTGTAATTGGGAGGAAAGAAAGGGCTGAGGGAAGGAGAAAGAATGGGATAAAAAAAGAAGATACTATGCACAGGTACAAATTTCTTATGAAGAATGTATGTACAACAAGTATCTACTTTTAAAAAGTTTTTTAAAAAGAAAGCATATTTCTTTGTGTCTTGCCTTAGTTTACACCTAGTTGTTATGTGGCTGGGGTGGTTGAGTTCATTCTATCTTTACCTGTCTTATGATGTAACATTAGTTACATGCAGTGTGTGTGGAACTGTTTGGAATTCATAACTAATTACCGTGCAGCATAATGAGCACTGACTGTCAAATAGTCATCAGACTAGAAGTATGTTTGTTTGAGCACATTCCTTAAAATGCTTCTTATGGGCACAGCTTTTTTATATGTCACTTGCAAACTGTGGTCACCATTCATTTGTCCCTTTCAGTCATAACCACTGAAGTATGGTAGGCTCTTTACTGGCACTGAAGAAGAACAGGAAGATGAGGAAGAAGGAGAAGGGAAAAAAGCTCAGGCTGGATAAGCATAAAAGGAGTTTATCACTTCATGTAGACAGAAAGCATATCATCGTCAGGCCTATGCACTCAGATAATACCGGAAGCCTATCTCTCTGCAGTTTTTATCCCTGATTTCTTTGTCCTTGGCTTTCCTTTGATAAAACTTCACTATATGGTTACAGCTTCTTCAGAGTTTCAGACTTCCAGTTTAGCAATTTCTCCAGAAATAAAGGTGCCTCTCTCCTACCATCTCTGGCAAATTCTCCATGTATGATTATTATTGGCCTACTTGTGGCCCATGCATGTTCCTAAACTAATCGCTATGGCTAGAGAGGAGAGGATTATTCTTAATAAGCAGACTGTGTCACATGCCCTGGGCACAGGCTGAGGGGAGCGATACTGTTTCTGTTGACAGTTCTGTTTGCAGAAGGCAGAGGATGTGTGCAGAGTAGACAAATAGGTGTACTCTAGAAATCTAAACAGCAGATGGACCCTCTTCCTTCCCTGTTCCCAAACTATAGAGTACTGCCTATCATAAAAATAGAGAGAGCTACCTTTTAAAAGGACTTTAGAAAATTAAAGTACTTTCTTTTAAAGGGAAGAAACATGACTTCCCCTTCCTCCTTAGCTACTAACGTTGAAAATTTGTAACACTATATTCTTGCATTTTGTTTTGCCATATGCCATTAACTGTCACATTTCACAAGTTAAAAAACGTGTTATTTCTTTGTTTATTTTGTCAATCTTTGGTATTCTCTGGAGAGAAATTATATATCACTGTTTCAGTGGAATAGATTTAATCTGTTTGTCTTATCTCTAGACTTATCTAACTTCTTGTCTTTCACAGTCAAAGGTTTTCTGTCTTTCTCACTTGGAGGGCAGGTGAATTTTTCCCAAATTCTGGAAAATGCAGATTTATCAGGTATATCATATTGAGGGCTAGAAAATATAGATGCCTAAGTATATCACTGAGGACTTTCCAACAGAGAAGAAAGTTGCCCGGGAAATGTTACCTCTTTTGTAATATTTTTGAAATTACTCTGCAGTACAATTATTCAATAATGCAAATGGAGCCTTGATCTTGTAGTTTTCACTTTTTTCTCATTCTCTCCACCCTTTATCTGCAGACCTGTTGGCTAACCCTCCGTGTCGAACACAGTAAGAGAAGATACATGGTACATGTATACTTGGGCACCTAAAGTTGAGGTTTGAAGCCAACCCTTAGAATATTTGTCTTCTGGTCTATAGTAAGGATTGATTGAAGTACCTTGGTTAGGTCACAGAAGAAGAAAGCTACGGAAGAGGTGGATGTTTTACTGGATGTGTCAATATTTTCGTGATGACATTTGGCTCCTATTGTCTAAAGTTTAGGAAAGGTTAGAGCTCTCCATTAGTCTTCTTTAATTTATTCATCTT
Source organism: Dinomys branickii (assembly GCA_004027595.1). Lineage (NCBI taxonomy): Eukaryota > Metazoa > Chordata > Mammalia > Rodentia > Dinomyidae > Dinomys > Dinomys branickii. Next base: position 24,466 of record PVLD010002328.1, on the reverse strand, counting down.
CAAGGCGCCTAATTATTTATTTGCAGGTTTTACCCTATATAGTACAAATTATTAGCGGCCATATGCATGTGTAAATTTCTCATTGTTAATAATTGAATCAATAAGATCTTCACTACCTGTGTTCAAAACAGTAATGGAATAAGAACATGGAGTCCTCTGATTCATAGTTTCCCACCAGGAATTTCCCCCTATTTGGATCTCACTAAATTATCTCAGAGTTTATCTAAAACACAAAATGATAAAGACATATTCTGGCAGATAAAAATTCATGGAATCCTTAAATCTCATTACCTATACTATTCATCTAAATTAGCATAGGAGAGCACTCAGAAGAAATCCAGTTCTTTTTCTCACCTGTATGTCATGGTCAACTGCAGTAAAAAAAAAAAAAAAAAATTCAGTTAAGAGGTCTGCAGCACAGGTGCTGTTATTAGTCTTTCACGCACATGTCTAGATGTCTAAGGGCTAAGTATAAGGCACTTAAAATATTGTCATAGAGTGAATTCTTAACTCGGTGAGTTGTTATTGAAAATAAGTTCTCCTGTGCTCTGAGGTGAGATACAAGGTATGGAAAAAACGAAAACATATAAGACATGATTCCTCAAGGGGACGGTATCACTCACACAAGTGAGTGCTTGATCCTGAAAATAAATATTGTTAGCAACCAAGGTGAATATAGAGTGAGCTGTTGTTATTCAAAAGAGTTACATCTAGACACCATTGAAATCCCCCTGCATGTGCAATATTATTATAAAATGCATGGAATGAGAGCAACAGTGACTGAGATGTGAGTGTTGATTAGAAAATACAGCTCACTCACCAAGTAATAGAGGGATTCCTTCAGAGTAGAACTGAGCCCCACCTAAAAATCTCTGCCTTGGCCCCAAATTACTAGTAATTCTGAGTTGGATATTTTGGAAAACTATCACATTGTTAAATCAAATGTTAAAATATGTGAATGCCTGTAATCTACTGCGATCAACTGAGTGTGTATTCTATACATATTAGATACTATGACTATCCAGTCACTTAAGAGTAACAGTACCTAGCTTTGATCATGAAAAACAGAAATCAAAACAGACACTGGAATGTTAATAGAATTAGAAAACCAGAAGAACAATATTCGAGCAGACTGAGTAGAAATCAGGCAATTCTAAACTCTTCCAAGCTGGGAGCAGTCCCTGGGAAGAGGATTACAGTTAATCCCTATCCTCCTGAGAGTCCTTCTTCTGACCTCAGACCACTCCTTCATGACAGTTAATCTCCTGTCTTAGGCACTTTCCTGTCACTGAAACTCAATACCTAACACCTGTATCTTAAATGAGGGAGGGTTTATTTTGTCTCACGGTTTCAGAGGATTTAGTCCATAGTCGGCTGGCTCCAAGGCAGGAAGGCATGGTGGAAGCATTTGGGCAGAGGAAAACAATTTACATCATAATGGTCAGGAAGATGAAAGAAGAAGGAAGGGCCAGGTAGGGAGACAGGGCCATCTAGGTTACACCTCCAGTGATCTGACTCCACATAGGCCCCACCCACTAACAGTATACTACAGCCCCCCAAGATCCAATTGCTTTCCAAAAGCCACATTTCTTGGCACATAAGAGTTTGAGGGTCTCTTGATCTAAACTACAAATCTCCCAATGGTTGTGTCCCATAATGCATATTCTACCCCTGGGACCACTATCACCACATGGAATCTTTTAGAATGTGCACTGTACAAGGATGTATGTTAGAGAACACACTTCAAGAAACAGACATTACAGGTTGTTAAAATTAGTATAACAATTTGTACGCACATGGCACTGCAATATCCACTGCAAACAAAATTAGTGTCTTATAGTTGTTTTATGACCCATGGAAATAACAGATTTTGGAGGAAAAGGTGTCATTTTCTAATTTGCACAAAGGTGCCATAAAGGCAATTGGGAGTTTTCATTATGTTCTTAATTGAGTGGTCGGAATTGTGGACATGTTTAGGAGGGATCAGCAGGCTAGATGCTCCAGCTTGTCAGTGAACATGAAGTAAGGAAGAATAGCCCATTGTCTTTCTGAATGGACTAATTCTATTTCTTGACTTTTGTACCCCAAAGCACCTGAGCGACCATTCCCCAAAAGTGCTTGGAAGATCAAGCCGTGTGTGCTTAAAATTGTTGTTCTCATATCACAAAACAACAAACTTGTATCATCAGTTCCACAGACATGTACATTATAAATTGTACCAAAATGTGCATTCTTTTTCTTTTAAATTTAGTACAATTTTGAAATTGTTCTATTCTTTGTGTACATGGTCTGAAACCTCATAGTGAAATTGGTTTCAAAATCGGGGGAGTGTTCTGCTGCTTGAACGCTTTTAAAAGAATGGTAGAGAGCCACCATCTTCTGTTCCCCTGTTTTTATCATAGCACATAGATGTATTTCATGTCCCCTGGAAAGCTCCAGATCAGTTCTCTAAAAGTAGAGTGACTAAACAACCTGAAAGATTATCAAATTGCCAAAAATTGTCAGTCAAATACCTTTAAATCAGGGCTAAAAGAGTCAACCAGACTACTAAGTTATAGACCCTACGCAAAAACTGCTGAACGGTCAAAATAATCTACATTGTTCTGTTCATTGTGGCTTCTGCAGTTTTAGAGTGAAAACTCCTTTTACATTTGAAATGATATATTTAATTGCGTGTATGTTGTACATGATAGTATGAAATTCTCTTCCTCTTTTCAGTTTAGACTATTAGGCTACTATCACCTCTCAGTCAGTGATTTGTTAAACTAATTTGATCAAATGTGTCTTGTGTCTGATATTCAAATTTGAAAAGTCAACTTTTCAGATAAAGACATATAAAAATATACACACACACATAAATCTCGTAAAAGTAACTCTATTCTAATTTTCATTCTTTGCTATTTTTATGGACTTGTTTTGTTTATCAAATGGTGAGCTTATATGCATGTTAATATTCAGACATCTATGACAGCTTTCCTAGTTGCTGGAATCAAAATATTGGAAAAGCAAATCCTTAAAGTTTGTAGAAATCACCGATCTATAAACTTGATTATTTGAAAAACTGATTACTCAGAATTGCTCATTAAGCACACTCCTGTCCTTCCCATGAAGCCTCCAGCACCCACAGCCATGCCAGTGCACACACTCGATGCCTTCGTCTGGAAACAAGAACACTGCCTCCTCAGAAGAACACTGCAGTGCGGCATTCAGGCCACATAGGATCTCTCTGCCGCGTTACCGTGGCTCATCGCTAACGTGTCCAGTGTCCTTGATAGAGTTCCACCTTCCTCGTGCTCGGTCCAGCAGCAGCTACTATGCTGGTGTTTCTCACATCTTAAAGTTGGAGAGATCTCCGCAGCTAGCTGGAGCGCCTTTATTTTCCTTATTGTGAAACAACTTCTGATGGTGCCTTGGGAGTGCTCCCTGCAGTGTTCACTATAATTCTTTATTGCTGAGTGTCTAAGGGCTGAATTTTCTTTTGACTTCTATTTTGTTATCCTGATCTACATGGGACTTTGCAGGTATAACAGGAATCCTAGTAGGCTTGTCTCTGCAGCAGCTAAAAAATTAATACGCAGTGAAGTCGTTAATATCTGGCAGTGCTGGAGTCATGCTCACTAATCTAGATTTCTAGCTAGAGTGACCATAACTATTACATATAGATTATTGCTTTTCCATGCCATAAAGGGATAACAATCTCCTGTGAAATTAGATCAAATAATTGCACCTTTGACAGCTAGCAATGTGCTTTAAGAATTTATGAGTCTTCAAAGTCCATCTTATTTCTATGAAGTTTGAGGGTACCATAGTTGTATAGAAATTATTAAGAGAGGGTTGTAACTAGTAGGATATTGGATGACAGAGAACTACAAGGTGCTAATTCTTCTAAAGGTATAGGATTCTTTATGATTGCTAGTTCATTTTTGTTTTGGATGGAAGAGTAGTTAGTGGAAAAGATTTTTTAATTTCTCACTAGAGTATAAATATGACTACAGCTCCAGGGCCTTTGCTTTGTCTAATTTGATCGTGCTTACGTGGATACTTATTTAATCTAATAAATTAGGAGGTACTCCTGTCTTCTAAAGGGGGGCAAACATAGCCAAACTTCTGAGGAAGAGCCTTACAGAAACGCTCAAGGTCCTCTGAAGAAGTGCACAATGGGCAGGTCTTATAATTGAGTTCTTGGTTACCTTGACCTGGAGTTAATTTCCCTTTCTAGCAACTGCACTTCCTTGGCCACAGACAGAACCCTCAAGACCCTCTCCCCAGCCTTCGGATGTATTTCCAGCAATGCTCAGGGCGCCTTTGCCTTCAGATTAGCAATCTAGGCTGCGCAGCTGTCAGAAATGGCTCGAAGGAAGATGGGGCTGTGATTAGCTCTAAATGAAGTTCTAAACCACTGGTACATGAAATGAAACTATTTTTCTCTCTCTCTTCTTCCCTTTCCTTTAACCTGAGTTCCTGATGTAAGAAGTTCTAATTTACTTTCCCTGAAAAACAAAACAAAATAAAATGAGGAATGGCAAAAAGGTCCCTTTGTGAAGTGTAGTGCTTCTGCTCCTGATAAAAGGGAGTCATTTGCAGCTTTCATGGTCAGTATTAATTTCCAAGCAGTCAAAGCCACCGCTAATTTATTTACAGAACAATCTCCTTGCCTGGAAGCCAGGCTGGTGAGGCAGTGGTTTCCAGCCTCAGCTTTGTTTGTTGACAGCCTGATTTCCCATAAGGCCGTTTCCACCTGTGTTTCTGTTGTTTTCAGTGCGTGTCTCCGTTTCTTCTCCCCCGCCACTGCCTCCCCAACGGCTGCTGAAGGCCCGTCTCATCTCCGGTCTCTCTCATCCACTTCCTCCCTCCAGCCTGGAGGACTCCCGGCAGGGCTTTGCAGCCACTCTGCACTTAAGAGTCTCTGCTGAGAAAGTCCCAGGGGGCACTGCGTTTCTTTCTTTCTTTTTTTCCCCTTTTTTTGTTTCAAGGACACGATTCAAAAAGAGACTGCTACAGACGGGTTGTAGGGTGCACCTTCAGATGTGCCTTCAAACAGGGCTGGAGCAAATTTGAATATTTTGTGCTCCTGGAAATCAGTCCATAAAACGGTCCCCCGAAGCCCATTAAATTCTGCAAAATTGCTCAGCTTTGAGGGCTTCATAATGGAGTCCAATTTGGGGCCCTGGCACCTGGCTGCCAAAGCACGCGGCCCCAAAGACTTCCAAGGTGGAAAATACACGGAGTGGCTGATTTGGGCCTAGCTCGTTGCATATCAAAAGGCAGGAGGTGGGAAGGAAAGCTCTCTCGTCCTCCCATGGCAGGGTTACTCTGCACATGCCCGAGCCTGGCAAGTACGATATTGAGTTGTTTAAAGCGCACGTCTCGTGTATGCGCATGTGCTTGCCTCTGTCATTTTTACAGCTCATCTGCAGGGCGACCTACGCAAGGGTGAGGTATGTTTTCAAGTCAGAGGCAATACCACGTGGGCATGGGATAGGAACTAAGTAGCAAATAGCCCATTTTCCAGATTTAATACTTGCTAAATCCATAGCCATAGGTTGAGAGCAGGGAAGAAATTCAGAACAGCCACACAATCTGCTCCAAATGTTGCCTCCTTGGACCTATGGTATACTTATCTGCTAAGAAGTGCCAGCAGTAGAATTTTGACCAGAAAATGTGCCTTGGACCTGCTTAACCTCCTCACACTCTAGAAAATTTTTTGTGCATTTTCTTTTGCACGTGCAATGTGTCTGGATGCTGAGGCTGTTACTAGTATGTGTTTAAAGGCACTGTGTTAAAATACCCACTCTGCTCCGGAAGGAAGGTGAAGGGAGGGAAGGGCACAAAGCTTTGTCTATTTGGAGTCGTACAATTATGCTGCGGGGTAGTGTGGGAAAGTATAAAGGACCCGAGGCCTGGGAAAGGGAATTTTTTTCTTCGGTGATTGAACAGAGTCAAAGTCTGAGGAATATCCTGTGATTTCCATCACTTGGTAATTATGTAATTAAACTGAAAAGCATTCACCTTGTTAACGGACTCTGCTTTACCACTCTTCCCACTCACAAACTCCAGAGTCTTTTTTGATCTGGGCTATTTTCTCCCAAGTCTGTGATTTTTTTTTTTTTTTTTGAACCAAGGGTGCAGGACTCCTGCAGTGTGGTGGCTCAGCCATTTCTTAGTTCTCAGTCCTGAGCTCTCCGTGACCCAAAACTCTTCTGTTTATTTTGAAAGTGGAAACAATGTTATTTCATTGCCTGCATGCATACCTCTAAGATGCCTGAAACAATTTCGCTCAAACTTCCTACCAGCTCACCTTTGGGCTGAGACTAAACAGGGAAAGTTTGGGCCCCAGAGGACAATTTTTCAGAGAAGTTGGGAACCGGTAGAAGCAGAGCCCGCTGAGTAATGAAACTCATCTGACAGTTGTCGCCTGCCCTCGCATCTCCGGTCTCATCCTTCCCTGCCCCCTGGGACGCCTTCCTTTTCTCTCCTCTCCGTAATGTTAGCAGTTCCCCACTCCCTTTCTCTCGCCCGCTTGTCCTCTGGGATGAAGGAAAGGCTTTAAACCAGTAAACTGTATACATTTTCTCCAAAATCAACTTGAAACTCAGTTTAAACTGGATGGAGAGGAGCCGCTTATGGGAGGCGCAGCTGTGCACCCACACACTGACTGAGCCCCCCGCGCGGCCTGGCTGCAGTCGCCGGTGCCTGCGAGCGGGCTCAGATGTCTGCAGGTGGCACTTTCTAGCGTACATTTACATGAAGCCTGTCCCCCTGCAAAACTCTAAGCATGGGAGACGAGCTGTTTTTCATTGCCCCCCAGAGCCTCTTCCAGCACCCAGCGGATCCGGCCTGTGCGTAGGACTCAGCAGAGGTCTTAGGGAAACAGGCATGATAGTGACAACCCTAAGCCCACACTCTCCGAGGTGCCACAGGCTGAGCTTTCTCTTTCTCAGTGCGAAGCTTTGGTTTCACAGCCCATTCCACGGGTGAGGCAGAAGCTTAATCTTTGTCAGTTTGGGGTTTCCCCAGTCCTGCCCTCTCCGTGGGGGAGTTTTAGTTCCAGATGACGCTAGGATTCCCCGGCCTCTGGGAAGTCAGCTCTCCAATCTTCTGGGCAGGCGGGTATACCCTGGGTGCTCCTGGGGGGCAATGCATCCTTGTTGCTGCTGAAGCTTCCCCCTCTTTCCACCTCATGCCATCAGTGCTGGCAATGAACCTATCTGCTTCTGCGCCATCTGTGGGCAAGGGTGCTGTACTCTGAGCAGACTCCTCCCTGGAGCGTAGAAACCCTGGAGACGCTATCCAGACACCATTCCCTCCCCTCTCCCTTCGCCCTTCTCAATCCACAGGTCTTGGAGCCTGCAAGGCTCTGCCCTAGGAAACATGGGACAGTCTTTCTCTGAGACACTGGACATTCCGCTTCAGCATCTCCCTCCCACCTCTCCTCTTCCTGCTTTCCTGGAAGGTCTATTTCTTCCTAAACCTCCTTGCTCGCTCATGCTTCCTTCCCTAACTTCTCATCAGTTCCTGGAATCCTCTTCATTTTCTCTGAGGGTTGTTAGGGCACAAACACCTGGAAGAAACCCCTTTTTCTTAGATTCGCATCCTCGTACAGACTTTTAAAAAATGCATCCCTTGGACCCCGGTAGAGAAACCAGTCACACAAGCAGATCCGGGAGACAACGGAGAGAGCATCTCTGTATTGCAGCACTCCCGCCCGCCTCCGTATTAGTAACACTAGCACGCTCACTTAGCCAGGCCTTTGCTCAGAGGTTCTTCAAATAACGTTCCTCTCAACAGCCCAGGAGGACAGTGCACAAGTGGCGCCAGAGGCTGGTATTTTCTTACTAAGCGGTTCCTTTGAACACTCTTGGAGATCATTTACATGGCTGGTGGTAGTCTGTGAGGTACCACTGTGATTAAAAACAGGGACCTTGGGACCTGTGCAGTTCTGGACCCACCTAACATCTCAGCGGCCTCATGGAAACGAAAGAGCTGCACCAAGTTTCCGGACCCTCATGGGTGACCTATGGTGACGTCATTAAGAAGTGTAGATGGAATCATGTGTGCAAAACACCTACCACATAGCAAACATGAAGGCTTCCTTTACTTGTTTTATTACTCACCTTGTATTTCCATGCATTGCCACTTGAAAATATTTCCTCTTATGAAAAAGCATCTAGAGAATAAGTGCTCAGAAAATGCCGTGAAATGGACTGAGGTGGAAGTTTATAGCCACAGCTAAGGGGTGCCAGAGGGAGGAGCTGCTTCTGCTCATCTTCCTGGACAAGCAGAAGCAGAACAATAAAGACATTTTAAGTTAATTGTTCTATAATCTGTAGTTTAACTTTTTAAAGTTTAACACTGCTCGCAGAATAGCATATTAATGCATATTTGTAGGTGGGTTAGTGCTGGGGAGGAGCCTGGATTTGACTATTTGCTCATAATTTCTACTGATGTTTGCAGGGAAATCTGAGCAGGTATTACTGGGAATATCATTAAGTCCGTTTCAAAAAAAATAGAGTACGGGGGCTGAGGTGTGAGAATGCAGCAGTAGAAAGCGGACATTTGTCTTTTCAGTCAAATCTTCAGCTTCAAAATTCCCTTTTACCAGTGGCTAATTTTACCGATTCAGAAAAGTCAGTTGGAAACAACCGGCTCTTGCACTAGGATTGGAGGTGGCTCTAGGTCTGCTCTTGCTGCATTATGATAGGTAAGACCCTTTTCCTGCCCGATTCTGTCTTCTTGGCTTGTAAGTAGGACATAGAAGAATAATCTCTAAGGTTATACTTTCTGCTGGCTGGGGCCTGTGATCCCTCAGTTAACATGTTGATAACCTTTTGAAAGCAAGTTGTTTTCAATTCCTTCCCCTCCACCTGCCTCTAGCCGAGTTAAGTGGGGCCACAGTTCCTGCTTGGGTTGATGGATGAACCAGAGCTCTGAGCATTTATGTGCTGGTTCGTGATCGTGCTGAGTCTCAGAAGCATCACCTCTCTGTGTGTGTCTGGGCTCTGCTTGCTAGTTTATGCTGGCCACCTCCTGGAAAATGTGATCCGTGGTATGAGTTCTCTTTCTGTTCCCATTGCCCACAAATCAAGCTCTTAATAGCCCAATAAAAACATGAGATTCAGGATAAAAAAGTGATTGCCTTGCTCTGATGCTAATGAGACACATATATCTGAAACAGCTGATTAAAGACTGTGGAAAGGAGGTCTCAGCACAACATGTGGGGTGGTTAATTTACAAAGGTGTCGAGCATTCCAGATAACAGAGTGTTGGGCACATTTCCCTGTAGAAGATATGTTTTAAATATCCTTCTTTTCTTTACGTATTTTCCCCAGAATCATTGGGATGCGGTGAGTAAAAGTAAGAGAGTTGAATGACTCTCCCATCAGGGTCCTTCTGTCTGCCGGGTTATAGCCAACAAATATACCAACCTGGCAGGTCAAACGTCTCCATTGTACATCTAGAATGTGTTGTGCAGCCAGTAATAAACAAATGTTAAGATGTGTGATCACATAATGATAGCCATGTTCATTCACCTGTCTATCAGAGAAGCCATATCTGAGTTGGATTTCCCTTCCCCTGGGCCCACGAAGTGAAGGTAGAGTGTTAAGTTGTGCTCTTTAAAATTCCTGGCAACCCAGAGCTAAGTGCACTGGGGTGGAATATGGCCCCCTTTGCTCAGTAATCCGTTAGCTAATGGGTGGGAACCATCAGCTTTCTATTTATTCCTTAAACCACGTTAAGGTTCACCTGCTGTGCCTGAGAGTACGCTTGACAAAAGAAAGTGATAGTTGAAATAAAATAAATATCAAGCTTTCCAAGACCTGATGGGTACTGTTTAAAACATAACAAGCTTCATGGAAAGGCAAAGGCGAACCAACTGTTAAAAGCTGACACACGGTACCCACGGTGTCAAGAGGCACAGAGCTCCTTGTGGTGTTCCAGTGTGTGGCATTCCTTGGTCTCAGAGAGTTGCTTAAGAACTGTCTTCCAGGTGCTCTTTGATACTGGTGAGCAATGTCTGAGTACCTTGCAAGATGGTCAGTACATTTCTTAGTTCCCTTTTCCGTGGCTTCCTCTTAGTCTTTAGCTAAAACCTCAAATCCACCCTGGTTCATCCAAGACTCCACGGCCCATCTGTCTAGCCTCATCTTTCACCCTTCTCTCCCATACCTTCGCCACACTGATCTTTTTCAGGTTCTCTGCACCTGATATTCCTTCTCTTGTTCATGCTTTTCCTTAACCTTATTTATCCTCCTGATTTCAGTTTAAGCCAAATTTTCCCTGGGGAGGCTATTCTTGATTACCCAGACAAAGTCAGATCTCAGACTCAGTCCTCTGATTTCCTGTCCTCCTGCAGAACCCAGAAGACAGTTTAATACAACGTATTTAGTCACACCGACACCTTATTTATGTCTGCCTATTCTCCCAAAGGGAAAACTTAAAAGTCAAGACCACCCCTGGCTTTTATTTTACCTTGATTCTGCAAGTACCTTCTGTGATGCTCGTTCTGTAAATGAAGAATCAGTTTAGTTCTGAGAGTGCTCTGTGGGCAGAGAACTTCTACAAGGGAACCTAAAAGGCTACTAACATTATGTCTTGGCAATTCCTGGATGTCGTTCTTTATAATGGAGGTTTACTAGATGATGCCTATTTTCACCCCATCGTTTCTTTTATTAACTCTAACAATTAACTATTTTCTCCATATAAGCAAACTTATCAGCAATGAAAATATTTAAAGTGGCTATATTCGAATTAGGAGGGAAGTGAAATTCTGCTACATTAAAGTGGATCTAAGACAATTGTTTTCTAAAACTTGTGGATCTTCTTTTAGAGGATTTTTATTTTACTCTTCTATAACTTCTGAAGGATCAAGGAAAGGGTTAGCCTTATTTGACAACTGTGAAACTTTTCTCCTACTTAATTTAGTAATCTTTTTTACATCTCCAACAGCCATAGTCTTTTCTAGGCCAGGATGGTTACATATTTGCCAATACAACTCTTTCAAAAGCTGTGTGGCTTTTTTATGTGTTGAACTCCAGTAAATTCTATTTGCTAGCACCACATCACATCTCTTTTCAAAAAGTGCCCCTGTCTCTCAACTTGTGATTTTTAATTTGGCCACCTCACCTTCTGTGTGATCTCTGTAGGAGCCCCTTTGCGCAGCTGAACAGCCTATGAGGTGCCCTATCACTCTTCTCAGAGGTCTTACCAAGGGTTTTGATGGCTGCTTCCTTGATCTGGAATGTGCTCCAAAAGTCTATCTTAATGGCCCTGTTCTTATTCTCATCTTTCCCCAGGCCGTGCTTTACTTTGGGTTATATTTCATTGCGTGGAGGCTTGAGGTGAGAAAGAGCTTCATTTTCTAATACGTACCTCCCAGATTCTCTGAGTTCTTTCTACTCTCTCACTTGTGTCTCTAAAGTCACCAGCTCATTTTGAGCTCATGTCTTCTGTGCACAACTCTATCAGTGTGGCTCTCCACAGCCTGCTCAGACTTTTTAACATTCCATTTCAAATATTCTCATCCTATTCTGAGTTCAGTAGATACAGGCCTGGCTTTCCAGATGACACTGGTAATACTTTTACTAAATGTTTCTCCATTGCACAACACAGATCATGATTTTCCTAAGCTTCCTATGGCTATTTCCCCGTCATGACTACTGAGTTTTAAAATAAAAATTCTCAGGTTGTTCCTCCAACTGTGCCTACTTCTAGGTTTCCCTTTGAGTCCTGGTAGTTAATGTCACGAAACAAATCAAAGGAAAGCTCCGTGGCTTAGGGCAACAGCAAGGGTAAACCCTCATGCTCAAATGTGCAGGGCGCCAACTGCTGTGGGCAGGACTGACTCAGTGATTGAGTTCCAGGCCTCTATTCCCAACTCCACCTTGCCCACTCGCCGCGCCTTGTTCAGGTCTTCTCTCCAACATGACCGGATCAGTCCTTGCTGTACATGCTTACGGCTCCCTATTCCTGTCTGTCAGAAATAAAACAGGTCAAAGATTGTGAAAAGGGGAATATTTATAGCCTCTTCCTTCCTGCCAGAGGGAAGCACATTTGGCCAGCACAGTGTCTTCCTTTTTTCCAACTCTGCTAGAGAGGAAAGATTTTCTTGATGAAAGAGATTTAGCAGAAAACAAAGTAATGAGAGAGGTGGAGGTGGAAAGAGAAAGAAGGTGAAAAGAAAACATGCAAATTCAGAGTAGAAAAGGGATATTTTGGCCAGATGGACTGAGGAAAGAGATGTCTGAGGTAGGCATGCAGTGAGGGAAAAGATAATAGAAAGAAGATAATTTTAATAGGTATTGCTGTGGATCTTAGATTCTTTTTAATACCCTTTGAAGGATATAAATATGGAATTTGATTGCTGTTTAATTGATATTGGCTTTTGACCTGGGCTTGCCTCTATGCAGATTTAAAGCTACTTTCTCACCAGAATATATTAGGGTTACAGTAGCATTTGTCACTCTGTAATTATGTTTCTGCAACCGTTTGAGTCATGTCTCTGTCTTGCTAAGGCAGTCATGAAAGAAGGAAATGGGTCAATTTGAGACACGATCATATTTCCAGCCCTTAGCTTTGTGCCTGATTTTACAAAGGAGAGCTTCAGTAAGAATATGTTCAGTGAAATAAATGCTTTAGAGAAGGCCATGGCTTTGCCTGGTTCTCATTTATTTCTCCTTGATTTCCTGGAGCAATCTAATCCACATCTGTGTTCTTGTGCGAGTCACCTCCGATAGGTCTTTTTATTGACATTTCATCACCATCTTTGTAAAATACTGAATTGTCTTTACCAGATAACTCCTGGCACAAGATACTTCCTGCAGAAGGCCAATTATCAGGACCGTAGTTAATTCAGGGCCCAGCACTTTTGTTCTTAATATAGAATGTGAATATTCTACAATCAGCGGGGAAAATATATGCTAAGCAAATAAAAAAAAATCAGTCCCACTGTAGTATAACTCTCCAGAGAAAAGAAATAATACTGCTTGATGCTTCAGTTAGAAAAAAATAACAAAATATTTCCCATTCCGGAAACTGAATTTCATTCCGCACGTAAATATAGAAGCCTCTGGAGAAGAGGATCATATTTGGAACAAAAAAGGAAAGCAAAGGGAACATGGGTAGGAATTTATCACTGGCTCTGTGGCAGGGGTGGGGGGGAGTCAGAGAAATCAAACCTTTCTTGAACAGCAGTTACGCTTGTCAGAGGACTGAACGCTGTGCTTTAAGCTCGTTGGTAAAGCTCTGGCCAGCCGTGCATGAGGCACTGTGTTCCATTCCCACTACCAAAAAACAAAACAAACTTGAGCATTATCTTGGATTTATCTTTCCCCTCCATGCCCACATCGCATCAGTCATCCAATTTTATCTCCTGTGTAATCTCCTATCTAACCTAGCTCCTATGTAATCTTAGTCCTACCTGATTTCCTCCTGCCTCTGGTCCCAGTTCAAGCTGTTCATTGCCTGCCTGGCCCGCTCCACGGGCCGCTGAGTTGCCCTTGCTGCCTCTCTGTCCCCTCCAATTCATTTTGGCAGCTACCAACATGACACCTCTCATATACAACTTGAGATGCCTTGTTTACAACATGTAAAGCTCCCACTATTCATCGTGACAATAAACATGCATTGTGATAGGGATAAGAGAACACAAAGGAAGGAGAGACAACTCTTTTAGAGTTTGCTAGAGAAGGAGCAGGACTGCGGGTAGATGAAAAGCAAAGGGAAGTCAAATCATTTCTTTTTTCTAGTAGCACCAGATTTGTAGGCCGATCAGAATAGAATAGTGAGAAAAAAATGGTGCTAGAGAAAGAGGAGATGGTCATTTCAATGCCAGAATTCTGGAGGGTGTGAATGATTTGGAGCATGGTGTGTTAGAAAAAGTTTCCTTCTCAGAAATTTTACCTAAAATGAATTCATTCATGGGGAGCTTTCTGCAGGCCAAGGAGATTTTAAAAAATCGACCTATACATTGTACGCTGAAAGTGACTGCTGCAGTGGAGAGGGGATTTTTCCACAAGGATATGATTCTACTTTCCCATATCTCTGAAACTATTTGAGAGGTTTTTTTTTTCTCTAAGAGTCAGCTCCCAAAACACTGACCACATCTTCCTGCTGTGTTTGGAGAACTTCTGTGCATCCTGCAGAGCACCACTTCAGCATCCCCTTCTTTGCAGCCTTCCTTTATCTTCAGGGACAGAAACTACCATGATGGCTACATAGGCGTTGCTTTTAGTAACTTGTCTTTTGGCCAGAATATCAGAATGAATATCTCCTGGCCTACAAATATGATCTTACTGGAAAAAAAGAAAAATGATTTGACTTCACTTTGCTTTTAGATACCCTATCTAAAAGTAGGGGATCACGGACTTTTGCTTGCCCTATACTGTATTTGAAAGCACTTTTTTGCATAGATGCCTTTTTAAAAAACAAAACACCCCCCCCAATCCAGTACAATATCTGAAATTCCTAAAAAGTGAAAGACAGATATCATTGGGTCCACAATCCAGTGTGGGAGTAATTATCTGGAACAAGCAGGATGCTTCTTTAAATCCAGCCTGCAAGGCCCACCTCTCTCTGGCTGTTTTACCCCCCAGCAACCCCTCTTTTTTAATCACCATCACCCCAACAGACAAACGCGCGGCTGTGAGTTTACAGTGCCGTGCATGTGGGAGGAGCTCAGGGCGGCGTGCTCTGAAGTGAACTTCCCAAGCCTCGCAGTTTCACCACATGCATCTACACTGCATGCACAGAGTCCTGGTATTAAGTGCCCCTTACCCGCCCCACACTTAGGCCTGGCACCTGCCCTCATGCCTTGTGCCCGAGGTGCCCCACTCATGCTCCACATCTCCTCTCAGGGGCCACGTTCCGGGAGCTGTTCCCAGACCTTCAGGTTAAGTCAGATACCACTGCAGTGTGCTCTGAGACCCCGGACTTGTTCTTCATTGCCATGATTAGCTGGTGAAAGGTGCCTATGTGGCTGCTTAACGTTTGCTCGCCGTACTCAAACACAAACACCAAAAGAGTGGGAACAATGACAATGTTCTAGTCAATCCGTTGCATCTCACCTGGTGCCAGGGGGACAGCGAACACTCAAGGTTTCCATGGATAAATGTGTGAATGAATCAATCAATGAATGAATGAGCATTGGCAAGAGATAGGACTTACGCGAGGCAGAAGCTAGCCTGTCAGGGTGCGTGACAGTGTTATTCTGTGGAGGACTGTAGCACCCTGCTTCGGCCTGCCTGACCAGTCTAGTCTAGCATGATGTGAATCTAAATTTATCTTGCATGTGACCATGAACAACCTGCAGAAAGGAGCCATTCACTCAATTTTTATTTTCTGTGTGTAATGCAGAATTTCAAAAGCATATAGTGATGACCAAGCTAATCAGCCTGGGTTCCCGCTTTAAGAAAAGTTTCTTTACTTATAACTTATACATTATACCATTCTATGACCTCAAACTGGGTCATATTCCACAGCCAATGTGTATCATATCAGTAATGAGCATCATAAATGATTGTGTTGGTGGTGGCCATGTGACATCTATTACCTTTGGCTGTCAAGCTTCTGTTGGTCTAGACTCTAGCTGCTGAGGTTTTGAGGCATTTTACGGGCATCATTAACCTTATCATGTCCAGTAATTGCAAAAGCAGAAAAAAATATTCTGTGCAATTTTTTTGATGGAACCTAAAATGAAGCAACTTTACAAGAGTATTTGCTTACTGGGTATTTGTGGAATATTTGACTGTAGTTAAATGTGGGGTTTTTTTGTCCAACAGGAAAAGTATTTTATCCACAGGAGATTAAAAAATACAAGTCATAGAAGGTTCTGAGTTCACACATGTCTCATCAATGAGCCAGGGCACATAATTAATTGACCAGAAGGCTCGGTGGGATTAATTAGCAGCTGTATGTGAAAAGCTTGGCTCAGACTGGTAACACAGAGGATAGTTTTCTAGAATGACCATCTCCTGGGTTCACAATTTAATAACTGCAGGGGGTAAATCTCACTGTCTGATGGAATTATTGAGGAGCCTGGCTCTTCCGTGGGCCCACACAGGTACGTGTACATTCGGCTGCGGCCAGCAGAGGGCAGCAATACGCTGCGTGTGTTGAATTTGCATGCCAGATGAGCAAATCCCCCAGGACCTACCAAGACAGAAAGTGGGTGCCTCGGCACTCTCTTACATCCATGTTTTTCAGGTGTCAACACTGGTCTGAGTAATTGCAAGCACAGACCTGTTGATTACATTGGGCTTTGGCTCACCTGAAATAGAGAAATGAATACACGACTAGGAGCTGCCATCACAGACAGGAAGTAACTTTAATTAAATATCGTGAAAGTTGAAAAGTTTTTACAGCTTGAATTTTTGCAAAAAAAAAAAAAAATTATAACAATCTCTACAGTAGTTAGGTTCTCTAACAATTGAACTGTACAGTGTGTGTCTATTCAAACAGTTTTGATAAGAAGGTGAAAGGTTAGTAGATTTAGAGATGACTTCGTTCAGCTGTATCCTAATACAATAGGAGGCCAGGGCGTGATATGCAATCCAGTCATCCAGAAAGTCTATTCTTCCCCCAGAACTGAAATCTCAATTTAATTCTCTACTTCACTCCCTTCTTAAAGCCATATTCTGTATTTAGGGGGACAAATTTTAAAGGAACTTGTGAAATTACGTTGTAGAAGAAAGGACGTTAGAGGGCCAGAATATCTTTCCATCTAATCAATAGAAATAGAAGCAACAAAACAAAAATTATACACATTTTAAAGGCTCTTTGGACTTTCAAGAAGAGTTCTAACCATGGCACATGGCTAACACATTGGTGGCGTCTTTTGTTAGAGTTTGAGCCGGGTCAAGCTGCACCGGCTTGACCATTCGTTCCTTTGCAAACAGTTAAGGGGCTCACCAGACAAAATATGGCTTTAAATTGTATACATCTTCAGGTCAGCACTTACCACGCGAATTCAGATACTCTTTCTGAGTACCGAGAAGCAATGCTAAACCTTGCTTACATTTTCCAGTTTATTGTTATTATTCATCATTATTTCTCACCATGAAAAATCAGCTTTCATCCCTCCCGCCCTCCCCCACCCGCCGCGCCCCTCCCCCACCCGCCCCAACCCATAAAAATCGCACTCTTGACAGTCTAGTGAAACCATTGCAAAATCCATATGGGGGGCATGCACAGTTGCAGCATTATTGTAAATGATTTCTTGCTCTACTAGAAAAAGTTACATTGTCTTAAGGTAACAAAACAGTTCTTTTGTGCTTTTCAATTTCTTTTTTTTTTTTTTCTTTTTTCTTTTTTCTTTTTTCTTAGAATGTTAGTGATGACTGACAGTTCTGGTGCACAGTTACAATGTACAAGTGAAATGAATATGATTTGCATTGTTAAGGCATCCAATCTGCTGGTTTATATTTATGTGAAAGACAGAGGAAATATACAAGCAGACTTAAGAAAGAAAGTATGTTCATTGATTTCTATGAAGTTTCTCCCCCAAATTTAATGCACAAAATGCGTCACTCCAAAGGGAGAGATTCCATGCATGTTAATAGGGTAAAACAGCATTAGATTTCTTGTAAGCTTCTAAAGCAAAGGATACATTTTTTTTAAATCTACAGAACTAAATACTACAAGAATAATATGCTACTATTTTTTGCCATATATTGGAAAAAACTTCTTAACTTACAAATAATACAAAAATAGACAATGGCTTTTGGGTGGAAATAAAAAAAAATTGAAGCATGTTTTAAAACAATACTAAAAATACAGTAACTATAAATGAAATGTTTAAAAATCACATTGAAACAGCTAACACAACTGTAGGTGACCAAACAAATACCCACTTTTCACATAGCAAACATACACAATAAAATAAACCAGGGGTGGGAAGAAGGAGGGAAAAGCAATGTACAAATTCCAAAGATAAATACATTATTTATATGGATATTTTACAAAATCCCCATTAAAACAAAAGCCTTTAATTAACGTTGCAAATATGTGCAAGCTAAAGGTAGTGAGCTTTTTTTTTTCAAAATATGCAGTAAAATCTTTTTTGTGAGATTGGAAAACCATCTTAAGACATTAAACTGTATAAATAGAACGATGACTTTGGCAAAAAAAATCACAAAAAAATCTACAATATTTATAACTACATACAAAAACACAACAGCAAAGAAAAGACAAATCAGGCAAATGCATCCTAAGACTTTTGCTGCATCTTTGCTACTAATTCTTGTTTTTAAGAACACTTCTCAGCAAATGAGAGCAAAGATTCCCATAGAACAGAAAGTTCTGTTCGGAGGCTTTAGCCTTCTCCTCCTGATCCCCGGTTTCCTTTCACTCTTCATTCCAAAGCACTTAACCTGTTGTTTTCATCTAGTATGTTACAAATAATGTAAAGGTTGGTGGACTGATTGAGGCCCTATCTTGAATGGGAAAATCGAAATACTTGCTAGTTTGCTTTTCTGGGGTGTTTGGAGTATTGGTACACACTCAGCATTGAGAATTTTAGAATGAGTAAACTTCCAACTTATGGACGGGGGAGTGTAAGTGAGATGCTGGATTTTGGCTTGATAACTGGAGGGCAGTATGGAATTCTGTGCCTGGACCCTGTGCCATGAAGTCTCAAAGAGATTCTCACAGAGCATGTGTGCCACCAAGCTCTTGAGAGGCTATTGGCTTCAGAAGAAGTTGACATAAGTAAAAGAGAGAATGACATCAGATTTAAATACGCAGTTTTAACAATCTGTCTAGAGGCACTGGATTTTTTTGAGTAGAAGGGGAAAATGTAATGACTTACATCACTTTTTAACGTTCCAGGCTGCATTTATTTACACAGTTACTTAAGACAACAATACAAAAGAGATAAATAAGCTTGCACTGCTAAGGGATGGCATGTTAAGTTAGATATTGAAAATGCACTGTCTGAGCTATCTACCATTTGATATGCTTTAAGGCGCAAAAGCCGACCCTTAGTTTTCTAAAAAATCTAACTGGCATTCCTATTCTGTCCCATACAAGCTTTTTTTTTCTTTTTTTTTTCTTCTTTTTTAACTTTTTTGTAAATATCACCACTTCATTCTCCCTTTACACAGCTTTAAAAACATCATAAATTAAAACATGGAGTCTTATTTATAGTGTCCCTTGGGTTCTAGCTTTACGGTTTATAAAAGACAAATGATTGCAGAGTTAAGCTTTAAAAAAAACAAGAAAGAGAAAGGAAAAGTGGATTTGCTTTTATCAATACAGAATAAATATATCCCCCCCGGTACTTGGGAGGCACAACTTTACACAACACCCTGCCCTTGCAGAACCCTTCCAATTTCAGTATTTGTAAAGTCGGTGATTTCTGTTTGTTTAAAAATCTGCAGTTATTGTGATTCCTCTTAAAAAGGCCTGAGTTAAAAGTTCCACTCTGGGACTTGTATCAGATTACTCTTGTAGCAGAATCCAACCTCTTCATTAATAAAATTCTTCAAGGCAGTTCTTTCACATGGGAGGAACAATCATGCCAGATATCGCTACAGAAAGAGAAAAAAGAAGTCAATGTTTTTGCAAAGAAACAGCTTGCTGAAAAGAAAAAAAGACCAATGCATGACTATGGTGATTAAATATTAACCACAGATGTGTTCTCATTTTCTTGGGAATGAGTTTTTGTTACAGAATATATGTGCTGTATTAAAAACTATATCAACATGTACATGGCTCCAACAGAACAGAATACCCTAAATATCCCTCCAAATCTGATCTCAGTTTTAAAATATAATCAGAAAGTTGCATAGTTTGAATGTTGCTGGGAGAATCTCAGCCTCAAACCCTGCAAAATAGTGAGAGTATTTTCAATTTGTCATTCTTCTTTCCTTCCCTTTCACATCCAAAAAATTAAAGAACTGGCTCATTATAACTGCCCATAATCTGCAGCAAAAAGAACAACAAAAAACCATGCCCCTGCCCCCGTGCAGTCCATTTTAGCAGGAAAAGTGAGCAACGGAGCAGCCATCGAGTGCTTCTCCTTCAGTCCCAGACTAGCAAAGGAAATGCCAGAGACAACAGGCACTGTTCCCTGGGAATATAAAGTTGAGAGAAAGCTTGGAGTGAGAGCTGAAGACAAACTTGTGTGAAACCACAGAATATCTTCCCTACCACGGCTTCACTCGAGATTTCTAGAATGATCTGACCAAGTTTGATGAAAACACTAGCCTAGGAAATCTGGGGTGAGATCCTGGGGTGAGAAAAGGCTGCTTTAGATAAGCAGAATTCTGTCAAAAGGCCTGGAGTTGGGAGGCCACTCGGTCGTATTTAGACAGCACAGACTGGGATAGGCCAGGGGTCCACCTCTGCACTCATGCTTTTGAGTACATTCCCCTGAGGTAGGTCCTTGGACCTCAGCCTTCTCATCAAGAGGATGCAGGTGGTCCCAGCATTAGGGGTGACTGGAGATTTAAATGAAAATAACAGGTGTCATGTGCTTAGCCCGGGTTCAGCTCCTAGACTGGAACTGAGATAGGTCAGCAGCTAGGCTTTTTCACCCTCCACTTCGACTGCTCAGCTAGCAGGGTGACCTGTGCTCACTGTGTAACTTCTTGGGGCTGTATTTCCTCTTCAGTCAGCTAGGCACCATGCCCCTGGCAGAATAGGGGGAGAGTTGTAGGTGAATTAAAGCAGTGCGGCAACCCTAAGTAGATCAGAGTAGGAGAGATGCGTTACCTAGAAGTAAGAGGAAGCCATCCTTGGCTCCCAGCGATGGCTTAGTGTCATCTTGGGCACAGAGAGAAAAAAGTCATTGCTTTCTTTTAAATAGCAAGTCTAAACTTCAGTTAATGTCCTTGTCAGCGATGACCATGTGTAGGAATTGACTTTCTTTATTTACCAGCCATTCTGTATGGAAGAATGTGCCTTTGGGGAGTGAACCCCACTACAGCTCATCCCACTGTGGACTAAGAGAGGCCAGGTTGGACTCTGAGGCCTAAGGCCCCACATTCTTCCTGCTTCCCTATCCCCCACCCAACATTAGATTCAATTAAAACAGAAACCAAAAAGTATTTTGCCAAACACTTTTTCCGTTAATTTTTAAACCCATCTGTAGTCACAAGGAAATTCAATCCACATGTTTCTGATTCATTTACACGTAAATCATCCAAATGC
Organism: Dinomys branickii; assembly: GCA_004027595.1. Classification (NCBI taxonomy): domain Eukaryota; kingdom Metazoa; phylum Chordata; class Mammalia; order Rodentia; family Dinomyidae; genus Dinomys; species Dinomys branickii. The sequence goes on along the minus strand of PVLD010002328.1, from coordinate 3,319 downwards.
TGTTTTGCAAGAGCCGTTTTGTAGTCCAAAAGCTCCTGGAGTCCTTCTCATAAGCCTTCATAAGCCCCCCGCCTCTTTTTTTCTTAGAAACAAGAAGTTGTCTTTGGCCAAATACTGACCAATTTAAACCCCCAAAGATTTGGGATCCGTTGGAAATGCAGTTTTGTAAGATCCAAGGGAACTCTAGATTTGCCTGCAATGGGGAGCTCAGTATTTCAGTCCTTGCCTTAACTTGAGAACTCAAGACACTGTAGCTGCAAAGGCAAGGAGGGCTGAAGTCCCTGCAGTGTGGCACCCGAGTGTGGCTTTGCCTCCCTGAGGGTCTTTTTACCCAGGATCCAGGGGGTCCAGGCACCCTTGCTAGACACAGCAGTAGCTGGAAACTTGTGGCCACAGAAGTAAGTCTTGTCTTCTCCAGACATTACTCTCTGAGCCCTGCATTAAAGGGCAGTCCCCTGTCAGATAGTTGGGCAACACAGGCATTGCCCATATGATTCACAGCAAAATAGAAGGCTGACAAGCTTCCTGCTAACCTGGTGCATGGGTTTAGCCAGCATTTACCATCTGGGCCATGAAAGCATTCCATTTGGAAGGCCAAAATTTTTTTTTAAGTTCCGACAGTGTGTGGATACCTGAATAGCATGTTAGATTCCATTAAGCAACCACTTAGGGACACAATAAAAGTTCTAAAGCAAAGAAAACAGATAGCTAGTCTGTAGCTGATGGCACTGCTTAACACAGAAAACAGGATCGCAAGCTCTAGCGACTGAAGAGCCTAGGCTGGGCACCTAAGCAAACAAGGCGCCCAGAATAGGGACAAAGGGGATGTTGCCAAGTGCTGCAGAGTGGGGGGCTCTCAGCTTCCCCCAAACGTCGCTGTATAAGAATGCCTGCTCACAGCCCCTAGAGCTCCTGGAGTACTATAAGAGAAACATAAAGATGTACATTTTTGAAAAGATTGAAATAGCCCAGCATATCCATGTTAGCAAATAATTGACCTTAAAAGCAAACATATATGGTACATCTGAAGAACCTTTGGGTTGGATTCAGCCTGGCCCTGTTTCCCATCTCTTCTTGGTTGGGCCCCAGAGTTTTGGGGGGGATCTCGTGGCAGCTGTAGAATCCCTCTGCAGAAGGGATTTTTCTGGATATTTACATAGTATCAGGAAAGTACAACAAATCCCATCTATAACATCAACTCAGAAAATAGTAAGCTTTAGAAAAGATCACTCATGATGGTCGTTCAGCCTATGTGCCTCAAAAGAGACCTTCAATAAGGAAATCCTACTTTCTAATGTGCTCATTCATCTTGTACCTGTGCTGCAATCTGAAAATTAATTATGTGGGTGAGGACAGGTGCCTCAGCCTTGGAATGTTCTAAAATGCCACTGGTATGCTGAGCTGCACTTGCAGAACCCTGGAAGATTCCCATGAGGAAACCACACTCAACACTGTGTGCCAAGACATCACAAGACTACAGCGGCTCCACAATGTTCCCTGGCAGCTGGGTGATCACATTCTCCGGTGACCCAAAACACGATTGGTGCAAAAGGAAATCCATTTGCAATATCAAAATGTCCACATTTCGATAAGAACAAAGGTAAAAGGAAAATGTTTTGCAGAGCTGAGAGACCTTGGGATGAGAGGGTGGAATATATTCTCCCGCAAACCACCACACGTATAAGAATTGTGAGTCAGACATGGGGTAAGACGTGGGGTGAGATCTCACAGAAACTGAGTGTGTACATGGAGAAAAACTTTCACAGGATTTGGTACTAGAAACTATGATATGTAGGTCAAGGAGAGGTAGGCAGTCTGAGCTTCAAGAAGGTGGAGAGAAAAAGAAACACTGTATTGATACTGCAGGAGTACCTCAGTTTTACAAACACTTTTCTTTGTGAACAATTTGGTTTGGGAAAATTTTGGTTTTGCTTGCAAACTCTACACTGGGTGCCAAACACGACCATGGCCATCTTTCCCACACAAATAAAAACATGCTGTCTTTTCTAAAATTGTGGAAAAAATTAAGTTCATGAAGGAAGGTACCACTGCATTTCTATGCATTGTACCCTGGCCTTTTGTGTTTAATATATTCATTGCTCAGACTGTCCAGGATATGGTTAAGATTCAGAATTATGTTAGTGGGGTTCCAGTGTATGTGACAGCTTTCTTGGGGCTGCCTCTCTTGATGAATGAAACCTCTTCTGTAGAAACTATCTCTGAGGGTCAGAAGGGCTTTAGCAGGAGAGAGGATGTTTTCATGGACAAAGGCTGAGCTTAATTGGTGACTCAAATCTTTGTCCTCTAGAAACCAGGGTCTAGGGTCAGGATCTATCAATGCCTTCATCTATATAAGAATGGGAGGAAGGTTCCCTGCATGTTCACCTTTCAATCCAAAGTGCAGCTGCATTTCCCAAAGCATGCAGGCATTTGTCTCTCTCTGCCTGGCTTATTTTGCTTAATCTAATGTCTTCCAGATATTTTATGGCTGTGGTTGGGTGAATCTGTAGCTACTCAATGCAGGGATAAGGAGGGCCAGCTGAATGCCCTTTAATTTGCTAAACTTATTTGCCTGCATGTTAAGACCAATGAACATCAAACACAAAGCTTTGTAAAACTGAAGCTAAAAGTTGATTTGGTAGAAGTAAAAAATACAGTTGTGGTGACCAGAGCCTGGGAAGGGCAGAGGTTTGGAGGGCGGATGGAGAGAAGATGAATGTGGATAGAAAAAACGACTTCTAGCGCTGTATAGCAAGAAGCAGGGTAACAGTGGCTGACAACAATTCATTGAGTATTTCAAAGTACATAGTAGAAAGAGTTTTAGGTATTCCTTAAAGAAATGACAAATATCAGGGGTAAAAGATATGCCAGTTACTCTGGTCTGATCATTAAACATTATATATGTATACTGAAATAGCATATTGTACCTTATCTATGTAATGGCTATTAATAAGGTGAATGTTTAATGTAAAAAGTTCCTTCGATTATTGCTTAGCATTAAGTGATATAATACAATAGTAGAACCATGTTAGCCCTCCTGCACATATGTATATTCGTGAATATTCCTCTATACATACATACATACATTTTTGTCTTTTTCTTTTCTCCTGTCTTTTTCTTGGAAATTAGATTAATAGTGTATATCTGTATGTGTTAGCCTGAACACACACTTCGAAGATAACAATATGTAAAGCAGCAACAAGCGGTGTTTTTTCTTCTGTTGTTGTTGTTGTGGATGTTGTTGCTGCTGTTGATGTATGTCTGTTTTCTTTCTTGTCCTTGGATTTTTGGTTCTTGTGTTTTCTTTTTTTTTTTTTTT